>WNGS01004924.1:40042-51217 GCA_020271785.1 Procambarus virginalis
CAGTGTTGATGAGGGTCTCCAGCTGCTGGACACCTTTTTGATCAAAAGAGTGGCAGTGTTGATGGCTTCAGGCTGGTACTGTAAGTTTCAGGGACTCTTAAAGCTCTTCTAAGGTCGTTGGTTGCTTCACATTCCAGGAGATACTGAAGTAGAGGCTTGTCTGTGATTGTTTGGCAGAAGATGCATTCTCTCTGTTGACCAGACCACACACTAGAAGTTGAAGGGACGACGACGTTTCGGTCCGTCCTGGACCATTCTCAAGTCGCTTGTGCATGCATTCTCTCTGTCTGGGTTCATTAATTTCCCATTTGTATCTATACTGCTTCATGTGTATGTTGTTGTTTAAGATTCAGCTACTGGGAACAAAACGCTCCAAGTAGCACGGGCTATGGTGAGCCCGTAGTGAACTTATCTGGCACAAGAGCGGGGCAAGTAGCACGGGCTATGGTGAGCCCGTAGTGGACTTAACTGGCACAGGAGCGGGGCAAGTAGCACAGGCTATGGTGAGCCCGTAGTGGACTTACCTGGCACAGGAGCGGGGCAAGTAGCACGGGCTATGGTGAGCCCGTAGTGGACTTACCTGGCACAGGAGCGGGGCAAGTAGCACGGGCTATGGTGAGCCCGTAGTGGACTTACCTGGCACAGGAGCGGGGCAAGTAGCACGGGCTATGGTGAGCCCGTAGTGGACTTACCTGGCACAGGAGCAGGGGCAAGTAGCACGGGCTATGGTGAGCCCGTAGTGGACTTTCCTGGCACAGGAGCGGGGCAAGTAGCACGGGCTATGGTGAGCCCGTAGTGGACTTACCTGGCACAGGAGCGGGGCAAGTAGCACGGGCTATGGTGAGCCCGTAGTAGACTTACCTGGCACAGGAGTGGGGCAAGTAGCACGGGCTATGGTGAGCCCGTAGTAGACTTACCTGGCACAGGAGCGGGGCAAGTAGCACGGGCTATGGTGAGCCCGTAGCGGACTTACCTGGCACAGGAGCGGGGCAAGTAGCACGGGTTATGGTGAGCCCGTAGTGGACTTACCTGGCACAGGAGCGGGGCAAGTAGCACGGGCTATGGTGAGCCCGTAGTAGACTTACCTGGCACAGGAGCGGGGCAAGTAGCACGGGCTATGGTGAGCCCGTAGCGGACTTACCTGGCACAGGAGCGGGGCAAGTAGCACGGGCTATGGTGAGCCCGTAGTGGACTTACCTGGCACAGGAGCGGGGCAAGTAGCACGGGCTATGGTGAGCCCGTAGTAGACTTACCTGGCACAGGAGCGGGGCTGAAACCGATCATGTGTGGTTATGATACGATCAAATATACTCATGGTGGTTGAGAGGCGGGTCAGGAGAGATGAAGTTGAACCCAACAGGTGCTACTAAGTGGGTAATTGCTGTCATGTCCCTGTCGTCCACACCTGGTGACACCTGTCATCATACACACCTGGTGTCACCCGTCATCCACACACACCTGGTGACACCTGTCATCATACACACCTGGTGTCACCCGTCGTCCACACACACCTGGTGTCACCCGTCGTCCACACACACCTGGTGTCACCCGTCGTCCACACACACAGGTTATCTTGAGGTTATCTTGAGATGATTTCGGGGCTTTAGTGTCCCCGCGGCCCGGTCCTGGAACCTTGAATCATCACTGGTCCAGGTTACGCTACATCACAGAGAGCACTGTTTAATTACCACCAAACTACTAATTTACCCCAAACTCATTATTTTTGTACCAATAAACCGAGACGTCGTTTACGTTAAACTGTACAATTCATTGTGGCAGACGCGCAGGAAAGATTTTCAGACCATTTGTCCCTCTGTGGGATAAATAAACATACTGTGATTGGCTTATGACCCCCAATCACCAATAATCACAGTAAACACCGTGCTATCCGACCAAAATAAATACATCTATTCTTTTTCAACACCAGTTAATTAATATCTTGCAAAAAAAATCGTGCAACATTGAACAGAAAATGTCATATACTATATATGTGACCCCACAAAAGAGTAACGACTATTTATTTTCTCATTTTTTCATTTAATGAAACTGTTTAGCAGCACTTTTATAGCGACCTCGCCCCCCCCCCCTTCCTTCCTCTTGCTTTCAACGGAATGCACGGAACCTGTTTGGTCCAGAATGTGGTTCCGGTCTTGGCCCAGATAAACGGCAATGCGGCGATGGAATACTAACATTTAAAAAATGTCGTTTGTTCGAACGTCTAGCTAACGTCTCAAAACAACGTTTCAACAACGTTATTATCAACCTATTGTCAACGTCTTTCAGTGCCAATTTAAGGTTGCACGACTCTGCTTACTTGAAATGAATAGTAATTTGCTTATATTTACCGAGAACTGACATTCACCTCCCACTGTATAAACACCAAAAAAGTCTAATAACTCTAATAATTCTAGTGTGTCAAAATAAATTAAATAAATGAGAGAGAGAGACACACACAGACACATAGGTTATCTTGAGATTCTTGAGGTTATCTTGAGATGATTTCGGGGCTTTAGTGTCCCCGCGGCCCGGTCCTCGACCAGGCCTCCACCCCCAGGAAGCAGCCGTGACAGCTGACTAACACCCAGGTACCTATTTTACTGCTAGGTAACAGGGGCATAGGGTGTCGTTAGGGTGTCCATAGACTGGAGCTCATCACGTAGAATTAAGGAATTAGGGGGTGGGGACATGATAGCAACATATAAGATTCAATGGGGCTTTTACTAAATAGACATATCAGCTTTGTTCAAAGCCAGCGCGAAGGTTCGTAAATGGAAACATGATTCGTTGAAATGAGTCATTGTATTAATCTACGAACGTTTGGAAGGCGGGGCCAGGAGCCTTGCTCGACTCTGCGAGTACATCTAGGTGAGAGCATCAAGGTGAATACACACACACACACACACGCACACACACACACACACACACACACACACACACACACACACACACACACACACACACACACACACACACACACACACACACACACACACACACACACACACGGCTATTCGGTACTTTAATCCCTGAATTTGTTGGAAGATTTGGTTTAGTTCGGCATTTAGTGAAAGCGTTAATTATGCAAATGAATGTGTTCCAACATTTCCAGAGCCCTGCTGCAAAGGACCGCCTGCACGGTATCATTCCCAGGACACAAGTGCCACCATTTGCACACAATCATACATCTACTCACAATCAAATCTCTACCCACGGTCAAATATCTACAATCAAAATCAGGCATCTACTCCGACAATCAATCATCTACTCCCACAGTGAAATATCTACTCCCACAGTGAAATATCTACTCACACAGTTAAATATATACCACCATAATAAAACATCTATGCGAACATTGCAGCATGTTTCGAACAGTGCTTCGCTGACGTTCTCTGTTCGAATAGCAGTTCGAATACTCCTAACCTACACTTCTTCTTCTTGAGAATAGGTGCAGTTTGCATGAAGGGGTAACCCTCCCGATGACTGCACCAGGACAGACGTAAGGAGATGCGTTTACGGTTAGGATGAGAAGAAAGTCAAAAGCGGTAGATGTGATGGGCCGTAGAGAGAGGAGAGGCGGCGAAAACTGAGTCGAACGTTAGAGGGAGACACCCCGCACCGGGGGGCGGGGTGTCGCGGTCACGGTGGCAGCCACGCACAGCTTAGCAGTGAGTGCAAGACGGGAACTAATACTTCTCCGGAAACTTGTATATCGGAAAGCGCAAGCAGTACGCTTCCCAAATCACCCGCTCGTCAACGGGCAGCCGGCCACTAGGCAGCGCCCTCGGCTGAGACATCCTATCCGGCACCCGATACACAAACTCCTTCACCCGCGACACCCAGATAGTGGACGAGCACCACGGGATCGGAAGCACCCGGGCATCTCGATAAGGGCCCAACTCCGGACCCTCACAGGGCACGACTCCAGCAGACGGAACCAGGCAATCCCCAGACCGGAGCAAGGAAGGAGGGGATACAGCAGGGGATGCAGGCGCGGCACCGACCCCACCACCGGGCACAGGACCCGAGGCCCCCCGGCACACATCTTTCCGCAACATCACGACGAGGTCCCGATCATCAGGGACAACCCCCCACTGCGGAGATCCAACAGCAGGAGACGCAGGAGGAGAGGCACAGGTAGCAACTTCGGAGTCTCGCACAGCACCAACATCCTCGGAGTCTCGCACAGCACCAACATCCTCGGAGGGGGGCGCCAGATCATCATACTCCCCCACCTCCTCCCAAGGCACACCACGAGGGGGAGACACACTCCGAGCCCGCCGTGAACGCTTCGAGACAGGTCGCACCACACCACGCCCAGCAGGCCCCGCCGCAGGCACGGCCACCATCTTCACATCCACACAGGTCACACCAGCACTGTCCGAAGAGTCCACAGAGGCCACATCACCCACACTGTCCACATCATCCTGGGAAACAGCCTCAGAACACCGACGCGCACGCTTCTGCAAAGGGATGGAAAGAGCAGAACTACAGTTGTCAGCACACACAGGCACGGCAGGCACCTCTCCCTGCCGAAGCACCCCCTCTAAAACAGCAGAACCCGTATTCCCGGGAGCCGGTATCACATCCACAGGCGGGACATGGACCTCCACCGGCACATCCTGCACAACACGCATCTCAGGCGACGGCCCAACACCCACACACACCGGCTCAACATCCCCAGGGGCCACAGCAGGCACCAGACGGGTCGTGCAGGCCGTAGAATTCACCTCAACAGGCGGAGCAGCAGACAGGCAACCAGGCGCCGCAGGCACAGTACCCACTCCATCCTCAGAACCGTCCGGAAGTAACAAGGGTGGGAAATCCTCCGCACGAAAAACATGCACCCGACCAGCTGCTCCCACGTCGCACGCTGCAGCCAGATGACCCTCGTGACCACACCGATAACAGGTGCGCGGTTGACCCCGATACTGGCAGTGGAGCGTGTATCCCAACACGGATATCGACGACGGTACACTACACTTCAGCGACATCGTCAGGGTGCGGGAGCCGTCAAGCATACCAACACAGTGCCCGGCAACGACCTTGTTCCAACGAACACTTAACACTGTCCCAAACCGTTCGAAACAGGAGGTCAAAAAGCCGTCCTGAAATTCGAAGGGGGCGCCATGCACCGCCACAGACGTCAAGGTGACACTAAGATTCACTACCTTAACGGAGCCAGCAGTATCAGGGAGAGGGTAAACACGCCCCTCACACCGCTCGAGAAACGCCTGAAAGGCAGCCTGGAGGCGGAACTTTACCACAGCACGGTTGCCCTGAAGCAGCTGGATGCCCACCAGGTCCGACAGCTGCACATGAAGCACGTCCACCAGGGCGACACCAACCAATGGATGGTCTACTGGTACCGTAAACGCCAGACCAGCCGACAATGTCCTCTTCACTGGGGGGCGAGAAGTCCCCATGGCTAAGCAAACGTCACCCTGTCAGTGGCAGACCACCACCAGCAGGGCAAACCAGCAATCACCCAACGTAAACACTAGCCAGTGCCGAGAGACCTCAGGAGCGTCCGACCTGGCCGGTGGTCACCACGCAACTCTAACCTACACGAAACTTAAAGTTGTTGTTGTTGTTTTAGATTCAGCTACTCAGAACAAGAAGTTCCAGTAGCACGGGCTATGGTGAGCCCGTAAATGGACTTAAATTTATACTTAATGTTTAAAGAGAACTTCAACACCTAACCTAACTTAACCTAACTACTCTTAACTTAACCTAACCAACTCCTAAATATGCACAATTTGTTGCTAAATAGTAAAAATTATTTATATTTGAGAAAAGTCTCAAATATTTTGAATGAATAGCATGTTAAGATTGTTGAATGTGTCATTGTGGTGGGCCGTTGGACTTGCTCATTGGACGGGCCGTTGGACTGGCCCATTGGACGGGCCGTTGGACTGGCCCATTGGACGGGCCGTTGGACTGGCCCATTGGACGGGCCGTTGAACTGGCCCATTCGACGGGCCGTTGGACTGGCCCATTGGACGGGCCGTTGAACTGGCCCATTGGACGGGCCGTTGGACTGGCCCATTGGACGGGCCGTTGGACTGGCCCATTGGACGAGCCGTTGGATTGGCCGTTGGACGTTGAACCGGTTGAATGTGTCTGAAGTCCCGTCGGTGTGAAACTCTTCTCCCACAGACCGACCAATTCGTGAAAAATGTGACGAATAAAACATATTTATCCATAAATTAGTGTTCAGTTCGTGTTTACTAACAATATCACCATTGGAAATTATTTAAAGCATAGGGATCCATTAGGCTCAGATCTGGTGTTGTTAATCTGTTTAATAAATGTTCGACATGTTGGAAATGTTCTCACGAAACATTAATACACCGTATCTGTGACCATGTGAACTACAGTGAACATGGTCCATGTGAACTACTTCATCCTATGCCCCTGTTACCTAGCAGCGAAATAGGTACCTGGGTGTTAGTCAGCTGCCACGGGCTGCTTCCTAGGGGTGCAGGAGGCCTGGTCGAGGACCGGGCCGCGGGGACACTAAAAAGCCCCGAAATCATCTCAAGATAACCTCAAGATAATATGGGCATCTCTTACCCTACTGCAGGTCTGCCTCTTATGCAATGTGCTTCCTCTGTTATTAGGGAACACGGCGAGGTTATAGTGATTTTTTTTTAACTTCCCCATTTAACTTTCCCTTTTAACTTCCCCATTTAACTTTCCCTTTTAACTTACCATTTTAACTTTCCCTTTTAACTTACGGAAGTCTTGCTAATCTGTCCTGTAGTTCGTCTTGCCAAGGACTCCATATTTTAGCGAGAATCTCGGTCTTTAAAATATCACCTGAGTTGAACAGCCCACAGTCGTCGACTCAGTTGTTTTGTACAGTAATTGCCGGCAGTTGTTTTTGCATATGTTGACATATTTTATTATTCTTGTTTTTGTGTGTATATATATTTCTGTTTTTTTATTTCGTATTTTACCTTGTGTTCAGGCATATTTTATTTTTAGTCATTTTTATTGAGTATATAATTTTTGATAAAATATTTTTTTTTAGCTAATTTTGCTATGTAAATATTATCTTTTAAACACTGCTGATGAAGTTTGACACTGACTCTGAAAGAGTCAGTGTCAAACAGATTACAAACAGAGTGTGTGTGTAGTGGGTAAGGAACTCCGAAGGTGTATGGAGCGCTTAGCTGTCTGGGTTCGAACCCTTCACGAGGATGAGTTTTCTGATATATATAATATGGCCCACTGACCATATATACACATGATGAACAAGTTATCAATTTGAGAAATTTGAGGTTCCAAAGAGGTTTTTTCCCCCTCAAGTGTGAATTACATCAAAATTCAGCGGCACATTTGAAGAGGGAGGGCTTGGGGGAAGCTTTTGCATTATTCGGCCGAGTCTTTGAAAGAGTTTCCAACTCTTTCCTCCGGTGTTAAGGTCTTCGCCTCCTCCAGGGAACCGGAACAAGACTGGCTATCGTCTCAGAGGCAGAGCGAACACCTCAATTATTGGCCCAAGAAGTTTCCACTGGCTTGTTCGTTCTTGCAGGCCCAATGTTGTTGTTGTTAAAAGATTTGCTACCTGGAATAATGTTCCAAGTAGCACGGGCTATGGTGAGCCCGTAACTTGATGCAGGCCCAATTGGTGTTGTTAAAGATTCGCTACCTGGAACAAAGTTCCAAGTAGCACGGGCTATGGTGAGCCCGTAGTGTTGTTGTTGTTAAAGATTCGCTACCTGGAACAAGAAGTTCCAAGTAGCACGGGCTATGGTGAGCCCGTAAGGCACTTGTGTGCAGTGCAGGCCCAATTGTTGTTGTTGTTAAAGATTCGCTACCTGGAACAAAGCTCCAAGTAGCACGAGCTATGGTGAGCCCGTTGTGGATGATATTGCGTGCAGGCCCAATGTTGTTGTTAAAGATTCGCTACCTGGAACAAAATTCCAAGTAGCACGGGCTATGGTGAACCCGTAGTGCCTTAGCAAGCGGGGCTTGTTTGAAGGCCGTCCCTGCAGCTTAGAGGGGTTCCTAAGCCAGAACCATAAGGGCTTCCTATCCTCCTCCTCCCCGCCCGTCCACAGACCAAGCCACCACTCTAAGCCAGGATGAATGATTCTATTAACGTATTAAAGATGAGCCTCTTTCTCAAGGCGACAAATGTTCGGGTTTTCTCCGATAATTGAGTTCGAACAATGCAATTCCGTTATTTCGAACACTGTAATTCCAATAATTGAATATGTCTAAGACCTTTATATATTATTATTTATTATCATATATTTTGAGTCTTTTTTATTCACGCAATATTGACAATTTACTAATTGATAATTATCTAAATTACCCCATTAGTTACAAGTGTTATGTAACTAATGTTATGTACAAGTATCCAAAAAAAAGTGTTATGTTTATCTTGGTGATTTTCATTGTGTGACTTCCATACACATACATACACGTGTGTATGAATACATATGTACTTCACGACAAAGACTGAAGAACGATTGATGTGACAAACATCTTTTAATTGAGAGCCAACGCTACGCTCGCCTCATCTGCTGGGGGCCAGATTCACGAAGCAGCTACGTAAGCACTTACGAACCTGTACATCTTTTCTCAATCTTTTTCGGCTTTGTTTACAATTATTAAATAGTTAATGAGCTCCGAAGCACCGGGAGGCTGTTTATAACAATAACAACAATTAATTGGCAAGTTTTCATGCTTGTAAACTGTTTAATAAATGTAAACGAAGCCGTCAAAGATTGAGGAAAGATGTACACGTTCGTAAGTACTTGCGTAACTGCTTCGTGAATCTGGCTCCTGGTCAGCAAAAGTTATCAGTTGGCATTAATACGCAGAACGAGAAACTTACATAGGATAGTGACACTAAGAGATGACAAATAAAGTAACGACATAAAGTATACAAGAATAAACACAATATACATTCAATATATAAAATATGATTAATAAAAATGCTTAGATTTACAGGTAAAGATGATAGCAATTATTTAAACGCAAACGAGGAGTCACAATAACGTGGCTGAAATATGTTGACCAGACCACACACTAGAAGGTGAAAGAATGACGACGTTTCGGTCCGTTCTGAAGTCGATTGTCCACACCGGACCGAAACATCTTCGGCCCTTTATTTCTTAATGTGTAGATGTGTTCAACGTTGCAACTATTAATTCAAAATTTTAATTCCTAACAAAGATATTCTGAAAACTTATACAAACACAAAAAGATTTAGAAAAAACTTATGATTATTACTTTTTTGTATTATTAAGAACATAGTACTAAATAATAATAGAGCCCAAATATTGTACTCAGTACTTAAATTAAGGGGAAATAGTTATAAGATAAGAAGTCAGTCAAAATAAGCATCAAACATTCAAATCAAGGAGGGACTAAAAAATTTATAGTCTAAAAAAAACGATCAAATAAAAGAAAAAACCCAAGACCTAAAGATTACATAGAATACAACTGTACGTCTGATGCATTATTATTTAACATAGAACGCAGCTCTGTGATGTATATAAAGGAATTAGAAATCATTATTGGAGTCGAAACATTCTTTGCATGAGTCTGCCTTTAAAAACTCGGATGTATATTAAATATTGTATGAGTGACCAGTCGGACTTGTATATAATGAATTCTCTCTCTCTCTATATATATATATATATATCAGAGAGCTGCGGCATCTGTTGAATAATAATGTTTCCGACGAACAGTTGTATACTATGTAAACTTTGTCTAGGCCTTGAGTTTTCCTTTTATTTATTTTTTTGTAGATTTTATTATTTCTTAGTCACCCTTGATTTAGTTTTTTTTTTTGCTTATTTTAACTTCTTGTTTCGTAATTATTTCTGCTTGGTTAAGAAATCTATGCAAATTTTTGGAATTTACTTTTATACATATTTGTAATTTTACAAAATTTGTATTCAATAATTATAATGTATTTATATTTATTTTGCATTTGTATAATTTATTCAATATTTTTGTTTAGAATTATATTTTTAAATTAGTAGTTACTGTCAATATTACTTTTTTAATATTATTTAACATATAGAGTCAATTAAGTAACATTTTATTTTGTTGTGTAAATAATATTTATTTTATATTGTAGTAAACACATTATCCAGTGAAAGGGTTATTGTTCTGGACATTAAATTTAATTGACGACTGTTCCGTATTTTAGACCTAACGGCGAATACGGCGAACGTAGTTCTTAATTAAGAATAAAGAGAGAAGTTTGTCACATTAACCATTTTCTTGTGGTCGTGAAGTTAAGATCCTCGCAGTAAACCGCCATCTTGATACATATATACCTCAGTGTATGCATAGATGAGAACATCTATACAGACACACACACACACGTATATACACGCAATACACAGCATATGTCACTCAGAGTGTGGCACTTGAAGAGCCAAGGGATCGCCCCAGACGTATTACACGTATGCAAAGAACTGTCGAGGAAAGCAATGTATAATTCCCTCAGTGACCAGAGAGATATATATATTCATTTTTCCCTGAGTCTTATTGGACAAGCTCTTATAAATATGATAATGCCACAGGTGGCACCTTTGCAATTATGGCAGTGCCGCGTGGCAACAGCTGCCAGGGAGGAGGTTATCTTGAGATAAATATCTTGAGATAATTTCGGGGCTTAGTGTCCCCGCGGCCCGGTCCTCGACCAGGCCTCCACCCCAGGAAGCAGCCCGTGACAGCTGACTAACTCCCAGGTACCTATTTACTGCTAGGTAACAGGAGCATCAGGGTGAAAGAAAACTCTGCCCATTGTTTCTCGCCGGCGCCCGGGAGCACAGGATCAAGCGTCCAGTGTTCTGACCGCTCAGCCACTGGCTCCCCATATACAGACGTATAGAAAATATTTTTTTGTATCGTCTTCTTCCATCTTCTTCAATACCACCAACGTAGAAGAGATCTCAAGCACTGAGAGAGCATCCTCCTTAGGTTTCGTGACTGTTTAGCTGGTGCCGGCAGTGTAAGTCACCACCAACCACTCGGGCACACTTTACGGCTCTCATTAGTGGCCGCAGCTGCTGCCTCTAAACACCACAAAAACTCCCACAAGAGCCATCCTGCTGTTCTCAATAACTAACAATCTGGGTTAATTAGCCTCGTTATGACATTCTGGGATTAATTGGCGAAGCAGCTGTTAATTATGAGTGTCCT
>WNGS01004924.1:52217-63594 GCA_020271785.1 Procambarus virginalis
TTCTCATTTTTTCATTAATGAAACTGTTTAGCACACTTTTATAGCGACCTCGCCCCCCCCCCTTCCTTCCTCTTGCTTTCAACGGAATGCACGGAACCTTTGTTGGTCCAAAATGTGTTCCGGTCTTGGCCCTGATGAACAGCAAATGCGGCGATGGAACTAACATTTAAAAATGTCGTTTGTTCGAACGTCTAGCTAACGTCTCAAAACAATGTTTCACCAACGTCATTACAACCTATTGTCAACGTCTTTCAGTGCCAATTTAAGGTTGCACGACTCTGCTTGCTTGAATGAATAGTAATTTGCTTATATTCACCGAGAACTGGCATTCACCTCCCACTGTATAAACACCAAGAAACTCTAATAATTCTAGTGTGTCAAAAATAAATTAAATAAATGAGAGAGAGAGACACACACACACACACACACATACCCACACACATACACCACACACACACACACACACACACACACACACACACACGCACACACACACACACACACACACACACACACACACACACACACACACACACACACACACACACACACACACACACACGCACGGCTATTCGGTACTTTAATCCTGAATTTGTTGGAAGATTTGGTTTAGTTTCGGCATTTAGTGAAAGCGTTAATTATGCAAATGAATGTGTTCCAACATTTCCAGAGCCCTGCTGCAAGGACCGCCTGCACGGTATCATTCCCAGACACAAGTGCCACCATTTGCACACAATCATACATCTACTCACAATCAAATCTCTACCCACGGTCAAATATCTACAATCAAAATCAGGCATCTACTCCGACAATCAATCATCTACTACCACAGTGAAATATCTACTCCCACAGTGAAATATCTACTCACACAGTTAAATATCTACCACCATAATAAAACATCCATGCGAACATTGCAGCATATTTCGACAGTGCTTCGCTGACGGTCTCTGTTCGAATAGCAGTTCGAATACTCCTAACCTACACGAAACTTAAAGTTGTTGTTGTTGTTGTTGTTGTTTTAGATTCAGCTACTCAGAACAAGACGTTCCAGTAGCACGGGCTATGGTGAGCCCGTAAATGAACTTAAATTTATACTTAATGTTTAAAGAGAACTTCAACACCTAACCTAACTTAACCTAACTACTCTTAACTTAATCTAACCAACTCCTAAATATGCACAATTTGTTGCTATATAGTAAAAATTATTTATATTTGAGAAAAGTCTCAAATATTTTGAATGAATAGCATGTTAAGATTGTTGAATGTGTCATTGTGGTGGGCCGTTGGACTTGCTCATTGGACGGGCCGTTGGACTGGCCCATTGGACGGGCCGTTGGACTGGCCCATTGGACGGGCCGTTGGACTGGCCCATTGGACGAGCCGTTGGATTGGCCGTTGGACGTTGGACGGGTTGAATGTGTCTGAAGTCCCGTCGGTGTGAAACTCTTCTCCCACAGACCGACCAATTCGTGAAAAATGTGACGAATAAAACATATTTATCCATAAATTAGTGTTCAGTTCGTGTTTACTAACAATATCACCATTGGAAATTATTTAAAGCATAGGGATCCATTAGGCTCAGATCTGGTGTTGTTAATCTGTTTAATAAATGTTCGACATGTTAGAAATGTTCTCACGAAATATTAATACACCGTATCTGTGACCATGTGAACTACAGTGAACATGGCCCATGTGATCTACTTCACCCTATGCCCCTGTTACCTAGCAGCGAAATAGGTACCTGGGTGTTAGTTAGCTGCCACGGGCTGCTTCCTAGGGGTGCAGGAGGCCTGGTCAAGGACCGGGCCGCGGGGACACTAAAAAGCCCCGAAATCATCTCAAGATAACCTCAAGATAATATGGGCATCTCTTACCCTACTGCAGGTCTGCCTCTTATGCAATGTGCTTCCTCTGTTATTAGGGAACACGGCGAGGATATAGTGATTTTTTTTTAACTTCCCCATTTAACTTTCCCTTTTAACTTTCCCTTTTAACTTTCCCTTTTAACTTTCCCTTTTAACTTTCCCTTTTAACTTACGGAAGTCTTGCTAATCTGTCCTGTAGTTCGTCTTGCCAAGGACTCCATATTTTAGCGAGAATCTCGGTCTTTAAAATATCACCTGAGTTGACCAGCCCACAGTCGTCGACTCAGTTGTTTTGTACAGTAATTGCCGGCAGTTGTTTTTGCATATGTTGACATCTTTTATTATTCTTGTTTTTGTGTGTATATATATTTCTGTTTTTTTATTTCGTATTTTACCTAGTGTTCAGGCATATTTTATTTTTAATCATTTTTATTGAGTAATTTTATTATCATTTTATTTTATTATCTTTTAATATATTAATTATTATATTAATATTTTATTAATTTTATTATCATATTATCATTTATTAATCATTTTATTTTTGATAAAATATTTTTTTTAGCTAATTTTGCTATGTAAATATTATCTTTTAAACACTGCTGATGGAGTTTGACACTGACTCTGAAAGAGTCAGTGTCAAACAGATTACAAACAGAGTGTGTGTGTAGTGGGTAAGGAACTCCGAAGGTGTATGGAGCGCTTAGCTGTCTGGGTTCGAACCCTTCACAAGGATGAGTTTTCTGATATATATAATATGGCCCACTGATCATATATACACATGATGAACAAGTTATCAATTTGAGAAATTTGAGGTTCCAAAGAGGTTTTTCCCCCCTCAAGTGTGAATTACATCTAAATTCAGCGGCACATTTGAAGAGGGAGGGCTTGGGTGAAGCTTTTGCATTATTCGGCCGAGTCTTTGAAAGAGTTTCCAACTCTTTCCTCCGGTGTTAAGGTCTTCGCCTCCTCCAGGGAACCGGAACAAGACTGGCTATCGTCTCAGAGGCAGAGCGAACACCTCAATTATTGGCCCAAGAAGTTTCCACTGGTTTGTTCGTTCTTGCAGGCCCAATGTTGTTGTTGTTAAAAGATTTGCTACCTGGAATAATGTTCCAAGTAGCACGGGCTATGGTGACCCCGTAGTGTTGTTGTTGTTAAAGATTCGCTACCTGGAACAAGAAGTTCCAAGTAGCACGGGCTATGGTGAGCCCGTAGTATTGTTGTTGTTAAAGATTCGCTACCTGGAACAAGAAGTTCCAAGTAGCACGGGCTATGGTGAGCCCGTAAGGCACTTGTGTGCAGTGCAGGCCCAATTGTTGTTGTTTTTAAAGATTTGCTACCTGGAACAAAGCTCCAAGTAGCACGAGCTATGGTGAGCCCGTTGTGGATGATATTGCGTGCAGGCCCAATGTTGTTGTTAAAGATTCGCTACCTGGAACAAAATTCTAAGTAGCACGGGCTATGGTGAGCCCGTAGTGCCTTAGCAAGGGGGACTTGTTTGAAGGCCGTCCCTGCAGCTTAGAGGGGTTCCTAAGCCAGGACCATAAGGGCTTCCTATCCTCCTACCCCCCCGCCCGTCCACAGACCAAGCCACCACTCTAAGCCAGGATGAATGATTCCATTAACGTATTAAAGATGAGCCTCTTTCTCAAGGCGACAAATGTTCGGGTTTTCTCCGATAATTGAGTTCGAACAATGCAATTCCGTTATTTCGAACACTGTAATTCCAATAATTGAATATGTCTAAGACCTTTATATATTATTATTTATTATCATATATTTTGAGTCTTTTTTATTCACGCAATATTGACAATTTACTAATTGATAATTATCTAAATTATCCCATTAGTTACAAGTGTTATGTAACTAATGTTATGTACAAGTATCCAAAAAAAAAGTGTTATGTTTATCTTGGTGATTTTCATTGTGTGACTTCCATACACATACATACACGTGTGTATGAATACATATGTACTTCACGACATAGACTGAAGAACGATTGATGTGACAAACATCTTTTAATTGAGAGCCAACGCTACGCTCGCCTCACCTGCTGGGGCCAGATTCACGAAGCAGCTACGTAAGCACTTACGAACCTGTACATCTTTTCTCAATCTTTTTCGGCTTTGTTTACAATTATTAAATAGTTAATGAGCTCCGAAGCACCGGGAGGCTGTTTATAACAATAACAACAATTAATTGGCAAGTTTTCATGCTTGTAAACTGTTTA
Source organism: Procambarus virginalis (assembly GCA_020271785.1). Classification (NCBI taxonomy): domain Eukaryota; kingdom Metazoa; phylum Arthropoda; class Malacostraca; order Decapoda; family Cambaridae; genus Procambarus; species Procambarus virginalis. The sequence continues at coordinate 56,313 of WNGS01004924.1, forward strand.
ATAAATGTAAACGAAGCCGTCAAAGATTAAGGAAAGATGTACACGTTCGTAAGTACTTGCGTAACTGCTTCGTGAATCTGGCTCCTGGTCAGCAAAAGTTATCAGTTGGCATTAATACGCAGAACGAGAAACTTACATAGGATAGTGACACTAAGAGATGACAAATAAAGTAACGACATAAAGTATACAAGAATAAACACAATATACATTCAATATACCAAATATTATTAATAAAAATGCTTAGATTTACAGGTGAAGATGATAACAATTATTTAGACGCAAACGAGGAATCACATTAACGTGGCTGAAATATGTTGACCAGACCACACACTAGACAACCCGTCCTCTTAAAAAGAACGTCACTTTTGGCTCGTTTGCGTGATATGGCCAAATTTGGACGTAATTTGAAATGAAATCGACTCACAAAAGTGACGTTCTGTTCCGTTTTCTATTTGAGTCGTCCGGCGTACGCGCAGAGGTTATGAGAGGACACTTTAAATTAACGTTTTTCATAACGTTTTGAAACTTTATGAGAATTTCCTGCCCACCTAACCAGAGGACCCTTAACTTACCAGGGTCCTTATCAGAGGACCCACCCTTATCAGAGGACCCTTAACTTACTGTTGTTGAAGAAAAAAATCCTAAATTTATTTTCATATTTTTTTCATTTTCAAATTACGTCCAAATTCGGCCATACGGGCAAACGGCCAAAAGCGACGTTCTTTTTAAGAGGACAGGTTGCACTAGGTGAAAGGATGACGACGTTTCGGTCTGTTCTGGGCCATTCTGAAGCAGATTGTCCACACCGGACCGAAACATCTTCGACTCTTTATTTTCTAATATGTGAATTTGCTCAACGTTGCAACAATTAATTCAAATTTTAATTCCTAGCAAAGATATTCTGAAAACTTATACAAACACAAAAGCATTTAGAAAAAACTTATGATTATTACTTTTTATATTATTAAGAATATAAGTATTAAATAATAATAGAGCCCAAATATGGTATTCAGTATTTAAATTAAGGAGAAATAGTGATAAGACAAGAAGTCAGTCAAAATAAGCATCAAACATTCAAACCAAGGAGGGACTAAAAATTTATAGTCTAAAAAAAAACGCATAAATAAAAGAAAAAATCCAAGACCTAAAGATTACATAGAATACAACTGTACGTCTGATGCATTATTATTTAACATAGAACGCAGGTATGTGATCTATAAAGAAATTAGAAATCAGTATGTGAGTCGAAACATTCTTTGCATGAGTCTGCCTTTAAAAACTGGGATTTATATAAATATTGTATGAGTGACCAGTCGGACTTGTATATAATGAATTCTCTCTCTATATATATATATCAGAGAGCTGTGGCATCTGTTGAATAATAATGTTTCCGACGAACAGTTGTATACTATGTAAACTTTATCTAGGCCTTGAGTTTTCCTTTTATTTATTTTTTTGTAGATTTTATTATTTCTTAGTCACCCTTGATTTAGTTTTTTTTCCTTATTTTAACTTCTTGTTTCGTAATTATTTCTGCTTGGTTAAGAAATCTATACAAATTTTTGGAATTTACTTTTATACAATATTTGTAATTTTACAAAATTTGTATTCAATAATTTATAATTGATTTATATTTATTTTGCATTTGTATAATTTATTTCAATATTTTTGTTTAGAATTATAATTTTAAATTAGTAGTTACTGTCAATATTACTTTTTAATATTATTTAACATAATAAGTCAATTAAGTATTTTTTTATTTTGTTGTGTAAATAATATTATTTTATTATATTTTAGTAAACACATTATCCAGTGAAAGGTTATTGTTCTGGACATTAAATTTAATTGACGACTGTTCCGTATTTTAGACCTAACGGCGAATACGACGACGTAGTTCTTAATTAAGAATAAAGGAGAAGTTTGTCACATTAACCATTTTCTTTGTGGTCGTGAAGTTAAGATCCTCGCAGTAAACCGCCATCTTGAATACATATATACCTCAGTGTATGCATAGATGAGAACATCTATACAGACACACACACACACGTATATACACGCAATACACAGCATATGTCACTCAGAGTGTGGCACTCTGAAGAGCCAAGGGATCGCCCCAGACGTATTACACGTATGCAAATGAACTGTCGAGGAAAGCAATGTATAATTCCTCAGTGACCAGAGAGATATATATATATCATTTTTCCCTGAGTCTTATTGGACAAGCTCTTATAAATATGATAATGCCACAGGTGGCACCTTTGCAATTATGGCAGTGCCGCGTGGCAACAGCTGCCAGGGAGGAGGTTATCTTGAGATAAATATCTTGAGATAATTTCGGGGCTTAGTGTCCCCGCGGCCCGGTCCTCGACCAGGCCTCCACCCCAGGAAGCAGCCCGTGACAGCTGACTAACTCCCAGGTACTTATTTACTGCTAGGTAACAGGTGCATCAGGGTGAAAGAAACTCTGCCCATTGTTTCTCGCCGGCGCCCGGGATCGAACCCGGGAGCACAGGATCACGCGTCCAGTGTTCTGACCGCTCAGCCACCGGCTCCCCATATACAGACGTATAGAAAATATTTTTTTGTATCGTCTTCTTCCATCTTCTTCAATACCACCAACGTAGAAGAGATCTCAAGCACTGAGAGAGCATCCTCCTTAGGTTTCGTGACTGTTGTAGCTGGTGCCGGCAGTGTAAGTCACCACCAACCACTCGGGCACACTTTACGGCTCTCATTAGTGGCCGCAGCTGCTGCCTCTACACACCACAAAAACCCCCACAAGAGCCATCCTGCTGTTCTCAATAACTAACAATCTGGGTTAATTAGCCTCGTTATTGACATTCTGGGATTAATTGGCGAAGCAGCTGTTAATTATGAGTGTCCTCGAAACTAGCAAATTGCATTCACGAGTTTCCTGTTGTATGAAATGTGTACATCGTCAGTTTCAAAGTTTACATTTCTTGTAAACCAGCTGTGTAATCCCCCTGCAGAATATACAACAGTAGCCAGAAATCTGTAGGAGTCGATTCTGAAACTTCATTTATTTTAGATCACATTGACTATACTCACTAAACAGTTCTTGAAATCTTATAGCAGATTTCAGACCATTAGCATCAGCCTTAAGATACACAGTATCATCCCTAAGACATAAATAGCCTTTTGATCAGCACCGTTAACACGTGTATCATTTGCCCTGAGAACTATATTAGAAAGTCTTAGACCTGGGCCACTATATATCCCTTAGACATATAGAAGTAGACACCATACCCTTATTAATCAGCTTAGACTCTCAGAATTATTTCTCAGACCCTTGAAAACTACAGAGATAGCTTCAAGATTTTTAGAAGCTACAGAGTCAGCACCTCAGACCCCTAAAAGTCACTGAAGTAGCCCCCTCAGACGCCCCAAGAAAACACAAGATTTAGCCCCCCTCAGACAACAGTGTGTAGGCCACTACCCACGACCCAACAGAGCTCCTATATAATTAGTGTCAGCCAGGAACACAGAAATCCAATTAAGAATGTCTTGATGCTACTCAGTGTGGACCTGTGGGACTGACAGGGAAGAGAGAGAGAGAGAGAGAGAGAGAGAGAGAGAGAGAGAGAGAGAGAGAGAGAGAGAGAGAGAGAGAGAGAGAGAGAGAGAGAGAGAGAGAGAGAGAGAGAGAGAGAGAGAGAGAGAGAGAGAGAGAGAGAGAGACGGACAGACAAAAAGATACAGAGAGAGAAAGATATACAGACAGAGGGAGAGAGAGACAGAAAGACAGAGAAAGGGGTATTCGCAGGTGTTATTAGGTGTATCACAGACGTTCAAAGCTGTTCACGAGTGTTAACGGGTGTTTAATACACGCGTTTACACGTGTTTAATACACGCGTTTACACGTGTTTAATACACCCGTTATATTTAATAGGAATAAATCATAGGCAAAAATCAAACCTTTTTTTTACCAAAAAAGGGACATTTATTCTCGGAGAAATATATATATATACACAGCAAGACATACAAATCAAAGTATGTCATACGCAAGTATACACACAAGATAACATTGCATTAGTTGATCGGTTTACTAGAAGATAACAGCCAAGAACGACTCTGTCGAAAGGAATAATATTTTTTTTTACTATTTGTTTCGTATAACTTTCTCTTTTTTTAACTTTCTATTTTTTACAGTTCTCTTTTACTGCTATTTTCTAGATTTATGACGCTATATTTTTATAAAAACTTTCTCTCTTTTTTTGTGCAGCTTAATTTCTAGAAAAGTTTTTATCAAAATTTTTCTGTAACAAATTTAGTCGTGCAATTTATTCAGCAAAATAAATTTTTGCAACACTCTATTGTTTTGTGCAGCTTTGTCTTTTGTAAACAAAAAAAATTGCTAGAACTTTTTTCCAGAAAATGTTGTATAATTTATCAAAACTTGGATTTTTTTTTTTTTTTTTGCAATTGTACGTTTTCACCTGCAACTTCCTTTTCCATAACTTGTTATGAGGTTATTGTTCTTGTTTTTCTAGCAAAAAAAAAAATTATGTTCCATTGTCTCAAGCTGTTTTAATATGTTTTTTATTCACGTCCTTCTGATTATTATCTAACTTTATATTTTCTTTATATAATTTAAACTTTGATACAGCTTTTCCCTTTTGCAGCTTTTCTTCTCTACTTTCCTACAACTTTCCTTTATTGTATGCTCGTCGTTTGCTAGTTGTATAATACAATACACTGTACCATACTGGTACCATTCAAGACCAGAGAGGTTCAAGAAAGTCAAAAAGATAACACTATATTTACAAGGAATTATTCACATTATCTAAGTAGTATTACTTGTGGTTTATAGAGGGGGGGAGGGAGGGGGTTGTGGTTGTGATGGTAGGGAGAGTTGTAAGGGGGTGTAGGAACGGGGTTGGTGTTGGGTTGTTGGTAGTGTTGTGGGTAAGGGGGAAATAGTATTGATCTGTAAGTCATTATTACATACAACACCTGCCCCCACCCCCAACCCCCCAACACGAAATACAGTTTTTATTGTTTCCGAGTATACATGAACGAGTCGTTATATATGAACCGAAGAATTGCAACTGAACGTCTTTAACTCTTTGCAATACACAAATATCTAAATTAGTTTTTTGTGCATTTTGCAAATCGATCAAATGTGTTTTATGAAAGGACGGCTTATAATATAGATACTTTTGCTTTTTAACTATATATATCAATATGACCCCCGACATAAAAGATTTTAATATGGGAATATATTGAATGTAAATTTTAAGAGCATTCTATTGCATGATATTTGTAATTACAGTATGGTACAGAGTGTACAATGTAACAGGAATATTACACACAATAATTATCGCTTCCTATTTACAATGTATTTCCACTACTATTTACAAAGGCCTTTCAACAATCACGCTATTACAATTTATTTTAAATACAATTTATTTTACACAAATAGCATGCAAATAATGTAGCAAAATATTGTAATATGTAAGTAATTTCCCAAAATATATACATGGTATACATATGTTGATAATTTTATGATATATAATACATAATACCCTTTAAAATGTATGCTAAACAATCAGATTTATAACTAAAAAACAAATAAACACATCATTTACTATAAAATTTATCCCAAACGAAAAAATGCTCCTTCTCAAAATAATTTTCTTCTTTTAATTTTTTCTTGTATTTATGTGAAAAAAAAAAAAAAAATATTAAGTATTTGTGCGGAATGATATATATATTATAATATTATATATATATTATATATATTATATGTATATATATTAGTATATAATACTGGGGAATTACCAAATAATTACACTGTGTATTAATAGTGAATAAATGTATTAATATTATATATTAATATATATAATATATATTATATGATATAATGAGAAAGGGAAGAGGAATTTGTCCTTATATTTTACACGATTTTAACATTAACATTCTTTAACCACTAGGATTTTCACCAAGATTTTATAATGAATTTAACATAGATTTTAAAAAATCAAAATTTAACACAGAATTAAAATTCAGATTTTAACACTAATTTATACAGATAATTTATACAAATTTTAACACTTTGATTTAATTTATGGTTTTAACTTTCACATTTTAATAAAGTAATTAACACAGTTTTGAACAAAAAATCTTTTAAGACACGATTTTAATATATAATTTTAAACAGAATTTAACACAGAATTAAATCTCAGAATTTAAAAAAAACAACAACACACAATAATTACCCTTTCACAGCATTTAACACGAGAAATAAAACTATATTTTACCACCCACCGACCGAAATTTTTATTAACAACAGAATTTAACAACACGAGATTTTATACTGTCAAATCCCCCAGTCTCATTCCAAGTCCAACAGGTCAAACGTCAACAGGTCGAAACAACGGTCACAAATAAAAGTCAAAACCAACTTAAGTACCTGTTCAGCACCCACGGAACAACAAACAAGTTAATGTTAATTCAAACATGGGCCCTGACCTAAAACTAACGGAACGATAACCTGACAGACGTACAATGAGTTAGAAGAACGATGATGTTGGGAAAAGGGAAACCTAGGTAAATAAAGGCGCGCTGGGGGGGTGTTTAAACAGAGTGAGGGGATAAAGTTTTACACGTACCCCCCGTGGCGACCCAAGGGCATTGGGGCAGGTAAGAAGGGGGGAACCAAGCGCAACAGTGAAGGAAGTAAAAGGGTACCAGCGCACTGACGGGCGAATGAGGTATGAACGAGTACCGGTGCCAAAAAAACCGGGGGCCCAGGAAGGGAGGGAGTAGGTGGACAAGGGAAACCTGGTTCAGTAATTAAGGTATTGTGGTTACCAGTCACGGTAGTTGATAATTATTGTAGTATTCGGAGGACTAAAATAGTTAAATGATGTCATATCAGCCATAACCTTATGTCACAACTGGGGGGTAACATGGTCACACAACATTCAACACACAGAAACACAAATGAATTCTTTTGCTAAACAGTCCAACAAACCGACGAAACGAACAACACGACGAAACTCACGCACAGAACCACGCACAAAACAACGGGTTGCCGTGGACAGATAGTTTCCTCACCTCTCTACTCTCCATTCCTTTACTTTGACAGTTTACTAGTATATTACAATTAAGACTGTTTAATTGATATGAAAACGAAAACATTTAAAATTGAGTGGTGCCATCCACTGTTTTTTGACAACTTGACAATTTTGATTTGGTGTGTTTGGTTGTTTTTTAATATATTAATATTTATCTCCCTCTCAGTCTGACAAAACAAAAA
>WNGS01004926.1:0-13965 GCA_020271785.1 Procambarus virginalis
CATCTTCACCATACAACCCCCAGCAGCATCTTCACCATACAACCCCTGCAGCATCTTCACCATACACCCCCAGCAGCATCTTCACCATACAACCCCCAGCAGCATCTTCACCATACAACCCCCTGCAGCATCTTCACCATACAACCCCCAGCAGCATCTTCACCATACAACCCCAGCAGCATCTTCACCACACAACCCCAGCAGCATCTTCACCACACAACCCCAGCAGCATCTTCACCACACAACCCCCAGCAGCATCTTCACCATACAACCCCAGCAGCATCTTCACCACACAACCCCCTGCAGCATCTTCACCATACAACCCCAGCAGCATCTTCACCATACAACCCCAGCAGCATCTTCACTACACAACCCCTGCAGCATCTTCACCATACAACCCCAGCAGCATCTTCATCATACAACTACCAGCAGCATCTTCACCACACAACCCCCAGCAGGATCTTCACCATACAACCCCCAGCGGCATCTTCACCATACAACCCCCAGCATCATCTTCACCATACAACTCCCAGCAGTATCTTCACCACACAACCCCTAGCAGCATCTTCACCATACAACCCCCAGCAGCATCTTCACCATACAACTCCCAGCAGCATCTTCACCACACAACCCTCCAGCAGTATCTTCACCATACAACCCCCAGCAGCATCTTCACCATACAACTCCCAGCAGCATCTACACACAATCAGCAGCATCTTCACCATACAACCCAGCAAGCATCTTCACACAACCCTCCAGCAGTATCTTCACCACACAACTCCCAGCAGCATCTTCACCACACAACCCTCCAGCAGCATCTTCACTATACAACTCTCAGCAGCATCTTCACCATACAACCATCAGCAGCATCTTCACTACACAACCATCAGCAGCATCTTCACCACACAACCCCCAGCAGAATCTTTACCACACAACCCCCAGCAGCATCTTCACCACACAACCATCAGCAGCATCTTCACAACACAACCATTAGCAGCATCTTCACAACACAACCATCGGCAGCATCTTCACCACACAACCCCCAGGAGCATCTTCACCATACAACCCCCTGCAGCATCTTCACCATACAACCCCCAGCAGCATCATCACCACACAACCCCCAGCAGCATCTTCACCACACAACCCCCAGCAGCATCATCACCACACAACCCCCAGCAGCATCATCACCACATAACCCTCAACAGCATCTTGATAACACAACCCTCACCAGCATCTTCACCAAAGATCAATTATCATTATCAGTCAAACACAAACAGCATTTTCACCACACAACCCCTAGGCAACATTTTCACCTCACAATCATCAGCAGCAACTTCACACAAATCCACATTCCTTAATACCAAATCACATCCCTTGGCAACATGTTCACCACACATCCCCAGAATCATCTACACCACACAACAGCATCTTCACAACTTCCCATATAATCTTCACTCTACACCCAGCAACATCTACTCCACACAATCCCCAGCAACATCTTCACCACACTACAAATCAACAACATCTTCACAACAGGCCAGAAGATCTTCACATAATAACTTGCAGAATCTTCATTACGAACCATTACATCTTAACTCTACCCCAGCAGTATCTCCAGAAAACAACCTCACAACCACACAACCATCAGCAGCGTCTTCACAACACAACCATCAGCAGCTTCTTGACCACAAAACCATCAGCAGCATCTTCACAACACAACCATCAGGAGCATCTTCACAACACAATCCCAGCAGCATCTTCACCACACCACCATCAGTAGCATCTTTACTACACAATCATCAGCAGCATCTTCACCACACAACCATCAGCAGCATCTTCACCACACAATCATCAGCAGCATCTTCACAACACAACAATCAGCAGCATCTTCACCACACAACCATCAACAGCATCTCCTCCCAACCACGAGAAACCCAAAACATCACAGCTCGATCCCCAGCAGCATCTCTATCATACAAGCCCCAGCATTTTCTTCACAACATCCTACTACATCTTCAGGCAACCCAAGCAGCATCTTCATCACAACTCATATCATCTTCTTTCAACCCCAAGCAGCATCTTAACAACATTCAACAACATCCTCACACATCCTCCAGAAGCATCTACATCACTTAACCCCAAGGATCATCTTCACTACAAAACATACAACCGCATCTTCACAACACAACCCAAAGTATCAGCTTCACCACACAACCCCCAGAATCATTTTGACAAAAAAAAAATAATCTTGACTGAACCCCCACCACCATCTTCACAACAACTATTATATTCTTCACTCAACCTCCAGTAACATCCTCACCATACAACCCCGAGCAGCATCTTCAGCACACACACCCGACGATCATCTTCACCAAACAACCCCTAATAGCACCTTCATCACACAACGACCAGCAGCCACTTCACCACACTACCATGAGAACCATCCTCATCATTCAACCGCCAGCAGAATCTTCACCACACAACCACATGCAGCATTGATCACACAACCCACGTGAAGCTTCTCCACCAAGCAATCCCATGCAGCAACTTCACCACAAAACTCCAGCAACATCTTCACCACACAACCCTTAGCATCATCTTCACCACATAACCCCAGTACCATCTTCACGTCAAAACCCTAACAACATCTTCACCACAAAACCCTAGCAGCATTTTCATCACATCCCCCAGGAGCATATTCATCATAACCCCCAACAGCATCTACACAACATAACCCCTGCAGCATGTTCGCTACATAGCCTAAACTGCATTTCAACCATACAACCACCAGTATCATCTTCATAACCCCTGCAACATTTACTCCACAGAACAACAGCAGCATATTAACTACTTAGCGTCTTCATAACCACGTGCAGCATCTTCACCACACAATCCCAGCAGCATCTTCAGCACATACCTCCAGCAGCATCTTCAGCACATTCCTCCTGCAGCATCTTCAGCACATACCTCCAGCAGCATGTTCACTACAGAGCCCAAGAGGCTTCTTTTTCTCACAACCACCAGCAACACCATCCTTACTACAACCCATATTATCTTCACCACACAATACCCAGCAGCATCTTCACAACAACCAATATCATCTTCACTCAACCCCCTGCAACATCTTCACAACTACCCACAACATCTTCACACAACCCTAAAGCATCTTCGTCACCAACCATAGCATCTTCTCTCTGTGAGATTTTTTTCTACGCCTACCTCCCTTAGGAGGTGGACTACAAGTTTAAAGGCTGCTCTTGGCAGTTAAGCATGTGTCCAATAGAAAAAGGAGAAGCGGGAGCAAACCACCAGGCTTCCACTAATAGGGGTGAAAACCTGTCCACATAGGCCGCTGGTTCCTCCTAGTTAAACAGGACGTTAAAACTAATAAAGGGTAACCGACGGGTTCTCACAATCAAATTTTATATTTGATGTGGAGCTATGAATTGGAATTCGAATTCCCCAGAGCACAGCCGTCATATCAAAAGATCACAACAACATCAATCGTAAAATCAGAACATGGGTGTGGAAAAGAATAGTTGAAGGTTGACATCAAAGACCGTTTTCTATAAAATAAACAATTTATTAATAACAAGAGACTAGACTACTACAGTGATTTGTGGAACCAATTGCCGCGTAACATTGTGGAGGTGGGGTCCCTCGATTGTTTTAAGCATGGGTTGGACATGTATATGAGTGGGATTGGGTGGTTATAAATAGGAGCTGCCTCGTATGGGCCAATAGGCCTTCTGCAGTTGCCTTTGTTCTTATGTTCTTATTCTTATTATCGAGTTTACATTTACGTTAATGTCCATCAGTGGCACTATAACCAACAGCTAGCTAGCAACCCTTGCTGTGCGGCTGCATACTGAACTAACCTGAACACAGGTGTGCCCACTGACGACGCAATATTGCAAATCAAAAAAATATCACAGACTAAGTTACACCACAGCGAGTGATTTATTACGTTAATGTCCATCCAGTGGCATTTGCAACACAGCTATTCAACAGCCCCTCGAGAAATGACAGCAGGCTCCATCCTGCTGACACTTCGGGCTGACAACATGAACTAACTGAACAAATGAAGGATATCCACTGATGACACAAGCAAGCAATCAATAGTGTCACGGCTTCACGGTGACAGCTACTCTAATCACAAGCTTAAGGTCCTCCCGCCCAACAGGAGCGACCCCCGTAACTAGGTGGGTAGTCCAACAGTGACTCCCCCTATCACAACCTAATGTGAACACTCTTTGCAACTCCCTACAAGAAGTTGCACTGTAAACAGTAAACAAAGTCAGGCAAGGTGGGATTCTGGGACACAGCTCCAATGATCCCAAGTTACTCTACTCTCGTCACCAGACGATAACCAAAAGCAATTGCCTTAATCAATTACAACATTGATTATGTTAATAATTACGTTAATTGACTGATCACAGCAGTCAGCAACAAAGTACTACTTTAATCACAAACAATTGTCTCTCACTAGGCAACAACATGATGGTACTCTACGTCAACACAAGTCATCTTGTCTCTCAACACAAGTAACAATAACTCAAGTCTCTTACATTACATCACACTTGACTCCCTGCAAGTATTCAGTGAGTAATTCTTAATTAAGGTCAAACGGACCACTAATTACATCCAATTGAGTTACGTTAACTAAGCCTACCCTAAGTGGGTAGCTTCTCAACAGTCTGTGTCATTAATTACTTTAATATGAGTGTTAATTATCCTAATTAACCTCGAGCAATTCATTAACTGTCACCAGGACCGATAATTAATCATACATAAATACGTCTCACTCCGCACTGCGTAAGCAGGTCTCATCAAACACTGTGAATTCACGGAAGAGGAGTTAATTACTAATTAACAATGAGTGCATCTTAATCCACTGTCACCAGACAGAATATGATTAATATAACGAATATGCTAACTCCATGACCTCGCTTTACCGAGTCATCTGAGTCCTCAAGACTCCAGACGTTAATTACTCAACTAATTATCATGAGCCACTAATTGCTATACCTCCGAAAGGTAATTAGTCTCGAGCAAATGACGTTAACACTATTACTGACAGACTCTGACAGATCCTCTCCCACTACGTGAATTCATGATGAGAATGCTAATTACATAATTAGCTAGAGTGGTCAATTAGTTGTCACATGGACAATTAATTGCACCGGAAACGTATTTCAATAAGCTCAATACTGTTCTCTAACTGTTCACACTCACTCAACAATAAATGTGCACCCCTTATCCAGTTAATTACCCCTTTAATTAACTCACTGAATCCTCAAGTCCTCAACACAACTTAAAGAAACAAAGTAACCCCAATGTTACATAGGTCACACCTACAATGGCATGCATAACAACATAAATGTACCGCCCACATACGGTTGCGACTACTGCAACTCGTTAATAACTATACCCACACAGTAATGACACACGGTTTTGCAACAACAAAAGTATACCAATATTACTGCCCTCTCTAATCTTGCAAATGTTGCAAAAGACTGATCAATCACGTCTACTTCAGCAAGACAATTTACGTTAATATAAGACACCGTCGCTATGCGGACAGCTGGCGCTAATTCTCCATAATTAGGCAAATTAACTAATTGCTTGCTCCCATTAAGTACTGAGAATTTTCCTGAATACTCAAAAGGGTCCCCTTAAATCCTCAACACAGTTCCTAGGACAATAATATCGTATACCTGATAACAACACTGCACAAACCTGCAACACAATGATGCCGTCAGCATGCCCCACATGCTAATGACATCATTAGGCAATCAGTCAGAAATCACATCTACTGACTCACCACACAACACAGTACATACAACATGCAAATGAAACATATGGAAATGCCTTACATAATCAATGAAAATTATATCACCAGGACAATATACAGACCTCAGGATATCCACTGATAACCCTGCAACTCGGGCCTGCCTACCTCTACACTGGCATAATTAATCATGCGGTACCATGGCATAATCCTGGCTGAACGAATATACAGAATCGACAGACTGGATCATTTATATGGTAATTCTCTACACTGACTGGTCCCATACTCAAGTCAGTCTACACACAACAATATCTACATATATATATAACTACTTGTGTGGTGCTGTGTACAATATCCCTCTCCAGGTACCCCCCTACTAGTCACCTGGACGTGCTACAGACAGCTGTCTCTCAGCTGCTTCCCTAGCCTGGCAGGGCTATGGTACAACACAGCTTTTACCGAAATTTCCCCTAATATTGAGACACTGTTACACTCCGATTATTGTACTCACATTTTCCTCTCATTTCCCGGGGTCACTACCTCTCTGGCTGTCAACACTTAGCTTGCTCCTCGTGCGTCGACAAGATATGGCCCTAGGCTGTCCCGGGAAAGTGGCCAAGTGTGGCCAAGGGTGGCCAAGGCACGTGGCCACCGCGTGGCCAAGGGTAGCGCGTGACGTCACAGCACCCCACCCGAGCTTAGCTGGTGCGCGGGGTGGGGTGGCCTGGCCGGGCCGGGTGGCGGGTGGCTTGGCCGGGGGCCTGGGGTGGCCGCGGGGCATACACACATGGATGGGGAATCACTAACAACCCCATCATACCAGAGCATGACTCGCTCTTACACTGGGGTGACAATGGTGACAATGGCCGGCGTCACCACCACATGGACGCCGTCGGGCGGAATTCAAAGTCCAACCGGGGCCTGTAATATCACCTTAATTACACTAGGAGGCCCTGCCCATTATTCCACCCAATTGTCCATGAACATACAGGATATTTGAACCACCTACTACACCCTGAGGCTCTGCCAGCTGCCCCATGGGTGATCACTGTCTCTGAGGCTTTTCACTGTCCCGTATTCATCAGCCCCAATTTCACGCGAATTTGGGCCTCGACACACCCAGGGTGGCAGGAGTGCCATGCAAGATGAGTAATCTGGACGACAGAAGCGATTAACGGTGGTGGAGGTGGCAGGCCACCTCCACCAGGTCACTTCTTACCCCTCTTGCTGCCCGATTCAAACTGACGCTTTTGCGGGCTAGGGAAACTCAAATCCCCATATCTCCCCCCCTACCTTGTCTTGACCAATCAGCAGGAAGCAGACACTGTTCCTCATGCCGCTTCCAATAACCGCTGTTCGCGCCAAAAACTCAGCTAGGAGCAGAGATGCCTAAACCAATCCGGTCGCCCCTCGCCCTGTGGCGTGACGTGACGTCACAAGGAGGGGCAGGCCTAAAGACAACGTCTCAATGTCTCACTTGGTGGGGGGAGCAACGTTCACCCCACTGCCCCCCCCCCCACCTGTAACGGTCTAAGTCAAGTACCTTCTATACCACTCACTCTCAAATCCCATCCTATTTCACAGAAACAGGAATATTTCTGTAACTCTCTCTACAGAGCAATCACAGACCTCCAATTTTTTTTTTTTTTTTTTTTTTTTTTTTGAGATATATACAAGAGTTGTTACATTCTTGTACAGCCACTAGTACGCGTAGCGTTTCGGGCAGGTCCCTGGAATACGATCCCCTGCCGCGATGAATCGTTTTTTCATCCAAGTACACATTTTACTGTTGCGTTAAACAGAGGCTACAGTTAAGGAATTGCGCCCAGTAAATCCTCCCCGGCCAGGATACGAACCCATGACATAGCGCTCGCGGAACGCCAGGCGAGTGTCTTACCACTACACCACGGAGACTGTCTCCGTGTCTTAGTCTTAGTTTTAGTCTTAGTCGTAGACCGGTTAATTAGTCTTAACCGACAGTCCTTAACAAAAGCTTTCATTCGACACCCGACAAGTATATGTTTTTTTGAAAGCTTCAGTTTCTAGAGTCCCTAGAGCGACTAGCTTAATCTAGAAACTAGGAAAAGCTAGCTGAGGGAATCTACATTACCTCACACTCTCAACCAAAAGCATCATCTTCACCACCCAAAACATCATCACACAACCTCAGCCAACAGCATCTTCACCACATTCCAGAACATCATCACCAACACCCACAACATTTTCACAACAATCCACAACATCTTCACCAACAACCACAACATTTTCACAACAACCCATTAATTTTTCACCATACAACAACCAGCTTCGCCAACCTAATCACATTATTATAACTGCTCTATGAAAACTATGAGGAGCCCAGCAGCGACCGAGGGAGAGGATCTGCAGCCCAGCAGCGACCGAGGGAGAGGATCTGCAGCCCAGCAGCGACCGGGGGAGAGGATCTGCAGCCCAGCAGCGACCGGGGGAGAGGATCTGCAGCCCAGCAGCGACCGGGGGAGAGGATCTGCAGCCCAGCAGCGACCGGGGGAGAGGATCTGCAGCCCAGCAGCGACCGTGGGAGAGGATCTGCAGCCCAGCAGCGACCGAGGGAGAGGATCTGCAGCCCAGCAGCGACCGGGGGAGAGGATCTGCAGCCCAGCAGCGACCGGGGGAAAGATCTGCAGCCCAGCAGCGACCGGGGGAAAAGATCTGCAGCCCAGCAGCGACGAGGGAGAGGAATCTGTAGCCCAGCAGCGACCGGGGGAGAGGATCTGTAGCCCAGCAGCGACCGGGGAGAGGATCTGCAGCCCAGCAGCGACCGGGGGAGAGGATCTGCAGCCCAGCAGCGACCGGGGGAGAGGATCTGCAGCCCAGCAGCGACCGGGGGAGAGGATCTGCAGCCCAGCAGCGACCGAGGGAGAGGATCTGCCGCCCAGCAGCGACCGAGGAGAGGATCTGCAGCCCAGCAGCGACCGGGGGAGAGGATCTGCAGCCCAGCAGCGACCGGGGGAGAGGATCTGCAGCCCAGCAGCGACCGGGGGCGAGGATCTGTAGCCCAGCAGCAACAACGGGAAAGGATCTGCAGCCCAGCAGCGACCGGGGGAGAGGATCTGCAGCCCAGCAGCGACCGGGGGAGAGGATCTGCAGCCCAGCAGCGACAACGGGAAAGGATCTGCAGCCCAGCAGCGACCGGGGGAGAGGATCTGCAGCCCAGCAGCGACAACGGGAGAGGATCTGCAGCCCAGCAGCGACCGGGGGAGAGGATCTGCAGCCCAGCAGCGACCGGGGGAGAGGATCTGCAGCCAAGCAGCAACCGGGGGAGAGGATCTGCAGCCCAGCAGCGACAACGGGAAAGGATCTGCAGCCCAGCAGCGACCGGGAGAGAGGATCTGCAGCCCAGCAGCGACCGGGAGAGAGGATCTGCAGCCCAGCAGCGACCGAGGGAGAGGATCTGCAGCCCAGCAGCACCAACGGGAAAGGATCTGCAGCCCAGCAGCGACCGGGGGAGAGGATCTGCAGCCCAGCAGCGACCGGGGGAGAGGATCTGCAGCCCAGCAGCGACAACGGGAGAGGATCTGCAGCCCAACAGCGACCGGGGGAGAGGATCTGCAGCCCAGCAGCGACCGGGGGAGAGGATCTGCAGCCCACCAACGACCGAGGGAGAGGATCTGCAGCCTAGCAGCGACCGAGGGAGAGGATCTGCAGCCCACCAGCGACCTGGGAAGAAGATCTGCAGCCCACCAGCGACCGAGGGAGAGGATCTGCACCCACCACCGACCTGGGGAGAGGATCTGCAGCCCAGCAGCGACCGAAGGAGAGGATCTGCATTCCAGCAGCAACAGAGGGAGAGGATCTGCAGCCCACCAGCGACCGAGGGAGAGGATCTGCATTCCAGCAGTGACCGAGGGAGAGGATCTGCAGCCCAGCAGCGACCGAGAGAGAGGATCTGCAGCCCAGCAGCATCCGGGGGAGAGGATCTGCAGCCCAGCAGCGACCGAGGGAGAGGATCTGCAGCCCAGCAGCAACCGGGGAGAGGATCTGCAGCCCAGCAGCGACCGAGGGAGAGGATCTGCATTCCAGCAGCGACCGTGAGAGAGGATCTGCAGCCCAGCAGCGACCGAGGGAGAGGATCTGCAGCCCAGCAGCATCCGGGGTAGAGGATCTGCAGCCCAGCAGCGACCGAGGGAGAGGATCTGCAGCCCACCAGCGACCAAGGGAGAGGATATGCAGCCCAGCAGCGACCGAGGGAGTTTGTCTTTGTCCACCGTGACAGTGTGTGTATACATGTGTACTCAACTAGTTGTTTTTGCGGGGGTTGAGCTCTGGCTCTTTGGTCCCGCCTCTCAACTGTCAATCAACTGGTGTACAGGTTCCTGAGCCTACTGGGCTCTATCATATCTACATTTAAAACTGTGTATGGAGTCAGCCTCCACCACATCACTGCCTAATGCATTCCACCTGTTAACTACTCTGACACTGAAAAAGTTCTTTCTAACGTCCCTGTGCCTCATTTGGGTACTCATTTTCTCTTGTGTCCCCTTGTTCGCGTACCGCCAGTGTTGAATAGTTTATCCTTGTCAACCCTGTCCCTTCCCTTGAGGATTTTGTAGGTAGTGATCATGTCTCCCCTCACTCTTCTGTCTTCCTGTGTCGTAAGGTGCATTTCCCGCAGCCTTTCCTCGTAACTCATGCCTCTTAGTTCCAGGACTAGTCTAGTGGCATACCTCTGAACTTTTTCCAGCTTTGTCTTGTGCTTGACAAGGTATGGGCTCCATGCTGGGGCCGCATACGCCAGGATTGGTCTTACGTATGTGGTTTACAAGGTTCTAAACGATTCCTTACACAGGTTCAAGAAGGCTGATTTGATGTTAGCCAGCCTAGCATATGCCGTATACGTAATTCTCTTTATGTGGGCATCAGGAGACAGGTTTGGTGTGATATTAATTCCTAGATCTTTCTCTCTTTCCATTTCATTAAGTACTTCATCTCCCATTCTGTATCTTGTGTTTGGCCTCCTGTTTCCACCGCGTGTGTGTGCGTGCGTCTGCTTCTGTATGTGCGTGAGTGTGTGTGCGTGCACGTGCGTGTACGTGTGTGTGTGTGTGCGTATGCTTGTGTGTGTGTGTACTCACCTAATTGTACTCACCTAATTGCGCTTGCGGGGGTTGAGCTCTGGCTCTTTAGTCCTGCCTCTCAACCGTCAATCAACAGGTGTACAGGTTCCTGAGCCTCTTGGGCTCTATCATATCCACACTTGAAATGTGTATGGAGTCAGCCTGCACCACAACACTTCCTAGTGCATTCCATTTGTCAACCACGCTGACACTAAGAAAGTTCTTTCTAATATCTCTGTGGCTCATTTGGGCACTCAGTTCCCACCTGTGTCCCCTAGTGCGTGTGACCCTTGTATTAAATAGCCTGTCTTTATCTACCCTATCGATTCCCTTGAGAATCTTGAATGTGGTGATCATGTCCCCCCTAACTCTTCTGTCTTCCAACGAAGTGAGGTTTAATTCCCGTAGTCTCTCCTCGTAGCTCATATCTCTCAGCTCGTGTTCTAGTCTGGTGGCAAACCTTTGAACCTTTTCCAGTTTAGTCTTATGCTTGACTAGATACGGACTCCATGCTGGAGTCATATACTCCAGGATTGGTCTGACATATGTGGTATATAATGTTCTGAAAGATTCCTTACACAAGTTTCTAAAGGCCGTTCTTATGTTAGCCAACCTGGCATATGCCGCTGATGATATCCACTTGATATGAGCTTCAGGTTACAGGTCTAGCATGATATCAACCCCCAGGTCTTTCTCTCTCTCTCTGACTCTTGAAGTATTTCATCTCCCAATTTCTATAGTCCCAATTTTTAGATAGTATTTCTATCTAAATTGGACTTATCTAAGGGGTGTCACCAGATACCACTTACAGATTTTGCAAGGGAAGTGACAGCTTTTATCACCTCTGATGGAGCATTCGAGTTTAATGTGATGCCGTTTGGACTAAGGAATGCACCAGCAACTTTTCAAAAGTTGATGAATTCTTTGTTGAATGATGTGCCAGATTGTAGGCATTATTTAGATGACATTGTGATTTTCAGTAAGAGTTGGGAAGACCATATGTCCAGTTTAAAACAATTGTTTGCCGTGTTACAACATGCTAATTTGACTGTTAATGTGAAGAAATGTAGTTGGGCTAAAGGAACAATAGTGTACTTAGGACATGAGGTCGGACAAGGTAGGATAGTCCCGTTGCAAGACAAGATCCAGGCAATCGTGGATTACCCAGTACTAACCAGTAAGAAGTCTGTGCAGAGATTTATTGGGATGTGTGTGGATTATAGGAGATATTGTAAAAACGTTTCCATTGTTCCTGCACCTATAACCAATCTTCTTAGGAAGTAGGTAAAATTCAAGTGGACACAGGAGTGTCAGAACCCTTTTCAGAAGTTGAAACGAATTCTCTCAACGTCACCTGTGCTAGCCAGTCCACAGTTTCATAAACCATTTATTATGCACATAGACGCTTCGGATCTAGGAGCAGGTGCTGTTTTGTTCCAGGTAGGACCAGATGATTTAGAACACCCTGTATATTATTTCTCTCGTAAATTTGACAGGGCACAAACTAATTATTCTGTGGTTGAGAAGGAAGCACTTTGTTTGATCTTGGCAGTTAAGAAGTTTGAGACATACTTGGCAGGCAATCAAGTTGTAGTATATACAGATCATATTTCCCTGACATTCATTAACTCCATGAAATGTAAGAACCAGAGAATACTTAGATGGTCATTGATTCTACAAGAATTCAATATTGTAATTCGTCATATTCCTGGGAGGCAAAATGTTATTGCTGATGCCTTATCCAGAGGATTTCCTATTGCAGTGCCATAATATGAATTGTTCTATACTCATAAGATGCATTCATTTTGTTTCTGTTTTTTTACTGTGTTGAATTTTATTGTTTTATACTTTGATCTTTTGTTGAAGTACCTTCATGTTATATTTCATGCAGTCAAAAAATGAAATCAACCTTCAGTTAATTTCATTTTTTCTTAAGGACCGGGAGGGATGTTACAAATCTGATTGATTCTACCATTATTCATGATAACTATGTATAGCATTTAATCCTTTCTTTTTAGTACTATTATTAGTATGGTATCCAGTTGTGTTCCAGTTAATATTGTATGATTTATATTGTAGCATGCTGTAGTATGCCTGAGTTGCATTATTTTTGATAGGCTTGTGCAAGTTATTTCTTGTTGGAGGGAGTTGGTGGCTTCTCCGTGGGGGATGACCATATTTGGATGTTTCCAGTGTGCGGCCTGTTGTCAAGCTAGCGTCAATATTTCACCCTTTGAATATTTCCTGTTATTGATTGTAATTAATTCCTGTAACTGTAACAGTATTATATACCCTTAAGATTACTGATAATATTGTTCTTTTGTACTACACTCTGTTATTAGAGTTTTCACGAGAGTTCATGTGGGTGCTAAGTTGATCTTTTGGTAGGACGCCTGCCTTGCTGGCGGGAGGCTAGCTAGCTGCGTGGGTTAGCTCGCTGGGAGGAGACATGTATTGGAGATAAGTCGGTGAATTTTGTTTATTTTGCTTAATACTTAGTTAATTCTCTTGGTAAGCCTATTTTGTGCTACTCCATTTATTCATTCATGTGTTTAAGAGATTGTCTGTGCTCATTAAGTGATTTTATGATATTATTGCATGCTGAAAGATAATTCTGGCTTCTCATAATTTTTACCATTTATCAGTTTGATATGTCTTGTTACCCTTAAGAACAGTATATTGTTTTGCATGTTAAGCAGTGTCTTTTAATCATACTGTGGAGGTGGTCGCCTAGGGGCTATGGCTGACCAACCACGTGGTAATCGACATACAATAGAATGTGGAGAAAACGGGGGAAACAGCGGCTCACCTTGGGCTGAAGTCTTCTCCCAGGGTTGCTGAAGCAATACGACGGCTTCTAGGGGCGAGGATGGGCGAGGTCCAATGATAGCTGGCCAATATGGGGTACTGGATAACCACAGTCCAGGGGGCGTTACTAACAGGTCCGTTCTCGGTCAGGTGCGGTTCTCGTCTGGCCTCCAGTCATGCGTGCAGGTGATGACTGCCGCCCACCAATCAGGAGCACCTAGCATGAGATATTCCCTCTGGCGGGCACTTTGAATGTGGTTCCCTCCACCT
>WNGS01004926.1:16373-31277 GCA_020271785.1 Procambarus virginalis
TTTTCACCACACAACCCTAGGCAACATTTTCACCTCACAATCATCAGCAGCAACTTAACAAATCCACATTCCTTAATACCAAATCACATCCCTTGGCAACATGTTCACCACACATCCCCAGAATCATCTCACCACAACACAACAGCATCTTCACAACTTCCCATATAATCTTCACTCTACACCCAGCACCATCTACTCCACACAATCCCAGCAACATCTTCACCACACTACAAATCAACCAACATCTTCACAACAGGCCAGAAGATCTTCACATAATAACTTGCAGAATCTTCATTACGAACCATTACATCTTAACTCTACCCCAGCAGTATCTCCAGAAAACAACCTCACAACCACACAAACATCAGCAGCGTCTTCACAACACAACATCAGCAGCTTCTTGACCACAAAACCCTCAGCAGCATCTTCACACACAAACCATCAGGAGCATCTTCACAACACAATCCAGCAGCATCTTCACCACCACCACCATCAGTAGCATCTTTACTACACAATCATCAGCAGCATCTTCACCACACAACCATCAGCAGCATCTTCACCACACAATCATCAGCAGCATCTTCACAACACAACAATCAGCAGCATCTTCACCACACAACCATCAACAGCATCTCCTCCCAACCACGAGAAACCCAAAACATCACAGCTCGATCCCCAGCAGCATCTCTATCATACAAGCCCCAGCATTTTCTTCACAACATCCTACTACATCTTCAGGCAACCCAAGCAGCATCTTCATCACAACTCATATCATCTTCTTTCAACCCCAAGCAGCATCTTAACAACATTCAACAACATCCTCACACATCCTCCAGAAGCATCTACATCACTTAACCCCAAGGATCATCTTCACTACAAAACATACAACCGCATCTTCACAACACAACCCAAAGTATCAGCTTCACCACACAACCCCCAGAATCATTTTGACAAAAAAAAATAATCTTGACTGAACCCCCACCACCATCTTCACAACAACTATTATATTCTTCACTCAACCTCCAGTAACATCCTCACCATACAACCCCGAGCAGCATCTTCAGCACACACACCCGACGATCATCTTCACCAAACAACCCCTAATAGCACCTTCATCACACAACGACCAGCAGCCACTTCACCACACTACCATGAGAACCATCCTCATCATTCAACCGCCAGCAGAATCTTCACCACACAACCACATGCAGCATTGATCACACAACCCACGTGAAGCTTCTCCACCAAGCAATCCCATGCAGCAACTTCACCACAAAACTCCAGCAACATCTTCACCACACAACCCTTAGCATCATCTTCACCACATAACCCCAGTACCATCTTCACGTCAAAACCCTAACAACATCTTCACCACAAAACCCTAGCAGCATTTTCATCACATCCCCCAGGAGCATATTCATCATAACCCCCAACAGCATCTACACAACATAACCCCTGCAGCATGTTCGCTACATAGCCTAAACTGCATTTCAACCATACAACCACCAGTATCATCTTCAACCCCTGCAACATTTACTCCACAGAACAACAGCAGCATATTAACTACTTGCGTCTTCACAACCACCAGCAGCATCCTACAACCCATATTATCTTCACCACACAATACCCAGCAGCATCTTCACAACAACCAATATCATCTTCACTCAACCCCCTGCAACATCTTCACAACTACCCACAACATCTTCACACAACCCTAAAGCATCTTCGTCACCAACCATAGCATCTTCTCTCTGTGAGATTTTTTTCTACGCCTACCTCCCTTAGGAGGTGGACTACAAGTTTAAAGGCTGCTCTTGGCAGTTAAGCATGTGTCCAATAGAAAAAGGAGAAGCGGGAGCAAACCACCAGGCTTCCACTAATAGGGGTGAAAACCTGTCCACATAGGCCGCTGGTTCCTCCTAGTTAAACAGGACGTTAAAACTAATAAAGGGTAACCGACGGGTTCTCACAATCAAATTTTATATTTGATGTGGAGCTATGAATTGGAATTCGAATTCCCCAGAGCACAGCCGTCATATCAAAAGATCACAACAACATCAATCGTAAAATCAGAACATGGGTGTGGAAAAGAATAGTTGAAGGTTGACATCAAAGACCGTTTTCTATAAAATAAACAATTTATTAATAACAAGAGACTAGACTACTACAGTGATTTGTGGAACCAATTGCCGCGTAACATTGTGGAGGTGGGGTCCCTCGATTGTTTTAAGCATGGGTTGGACATGTATATGAGTGGGATTGGGTGGTTATAAATAGGAGCTGCCTCGTATGGGCCAATAGGCCTTCTGCAGTTGCCTTTGTTCTTATGTTCTTATTATCGAGTTTACATTTACGTTAATGTCCATCAGTGGCACTATAACCAACAGCTAGCTAGCAACCCTTGCTGTGCGGCTGCATACTGAACTAACCTGAACACAGGTGTGCCCACTGACGACGCAATATTGCAAATCAAAAAAATATCACAGACTAAGTTACACCACAGCGAGTGATTTATTACGTTAATGTCCATCCAGTGGCATTTGCAACACAGCTATTCAACAGCCCCCTCGAGAAATGACAGCAGGCTCCATCCTGCTGACACTTCGGGCTGACAACATGAACTAACTGAACAAATGAAGGATATCCACTGATGACACAAGCAAGCAATCAATAGTGTCACGGCTTCACGGTGACAGCTACTCTAATCACAAGCTTAAGGTCCTCCCGCCCAACAGGAGCGACCCCCGTAACTAGGTGGGTAGTCCAACAGTGACTCCCCCTATCACAACCTAATGTGAACACTCTTTGCAACTCCCTACAAGAAGTTGCACTGTAAACAGTAAACAAAGTCAGGCAAGGTGGGATTCTGGGACACAGCTCCAATGATCCCAAGTTACTCTACTCTCGTCACCAGACGATAACCAAAAGCAATTGCCTTAATCAATTACAACATTGATTATGTTAATAATTACGTTAATTGACTGATCACAGCAGTCAGCAACAAAGTACTACTTTAATCACAAACAATTGTCTCTCACTAGGCAACAACATGATGGTACTCTACGTCAACACAAGTCATCTTGTCTCTCAACACAAGTAACAATAACTCAAGTCTCTTACATTACATCACACTTGACTCCCTGCAAGTATTCAGTGAGTAATTCTTAATTAAGGTCAAACGGACCACTAATTACATCCCAATTGAGTTACGTTAACTAAGCCTACCCTAAGTGGGTAGCTTCTCAACAGTCTGTGTCATTAATTACTTTAATATGAGTGTTAATTATCCTAATTAACCTCGAGCAATTCATTAACTGTCACCAGGACCGATAATTAATCATACATAAATACGTCTCACTCCGCACTGCGTAAGCAGGTCTCATCAAACACTGTGAATTCACGGAAGAGGAGTTAATTACTAATTAACAATGAGTGCATCTTAATCCACTGTCACCAGACAGAATATGATTAATATAACGAATATGCTAACTCCATGACCTCGCTTTACCGAGTCATCTGAGTCCTCAAGACTCCAGACGTTAATTACTCAACTAATTATCATGAGCCACTAATTGCTATACCTCCGAAAGGTAATTAGTCTCGAGCAAATGACGTTAACACTATTACTGACAGACTCTGACAGATCCTCTCCCACTACGTGAATTCATGATGAGAATGCTAATTACATAATTAGCTAGAGTGGTCAATTAGTTGTCACATGGACAATTAATTGCACCGGAAACGTATTTCAATAAGCTCAATACTGTTCTCTAACTGTTCACACTCACTCAACAATAAATGTGCACCCCTTATCCAGTTAATTACCCCTTTAATTAACTCACTGAATCCTCAAGTCCTCAACACAACTTAAAGAAACAAAGTAACCCCAATGTTACATAGGTCACACCTACAATGGCATGCATAACAACATAAATGTACCGCCCACATACGGTTGCGACTACTGCAACTCGTTAATAACTATACCCACACAGTAATGACACACGGTTTTGCAACAACAAAAGTATACCAATATTACTGCCCTCTCTAATCTTGCAAATGTTGCAAAAGACTGATCAATCACGTCTACTTCAGCAAGACAATTTACGTTAATATAAGACACCGTCGCTATGCGGACAGCTGGCGCTAATTCTCCATAATTAGGCAAATTAACTAATTGCTTGCTCCCATTAAGTACTGAGAATTTTCCTGAATACTCAAAAGGGTCCCCTTAAATCCTCAACACAGTTCCTAGGACAATAATATCGTATACCTGATAACAACACTGCACAAACCTGCAACACAATGATGCCGTCAGCATGCCCCACATGCTAATGACATCATTAGGCAATCAGTCAGAAATCACATCTACTGACTCACCACACAACACAGTACATACAACATGCAAATGAAACATATGGAAATGCCTTACATAATCAATGAAAATTATATCACCAGGACAATATACAGACCTCAGGATATCCACTGATAACCCTGCAACTCGGGCCTGCCTACCTCTACACTGGCATAATTAATCATGCGGTACCATGGCATAATCCTGGCTGAACGAATATACAGAATCGACAGACTGGATCATTTATATGGTAATTCTCTACACTGACTGGTCCCATACTCAAGTCAGTCTACACACAACAATATCTACATATATATATAACTACTTGTGTGGTGCTGTGTACAATATCCCTCTCCAGGTACCCCCCTACTAGTCACCTGGACGTGCTACAGACAGCTGTCTCTCAGCTGCTTCCCTAGCCTGGCAGGGCTATGGTACAACACAGCTTTTACCGAAATTTCCCCTAATATTGAGACACTGTTACACTCCGATTATTGTACTCACATTTTCCTCTCATTTCACTCATTTCCCGGGGTCACTACCTCTCTGGCTGTCAACACTTAGCTTGCTCCTCGTGCGTCGACAAGATATGGCCCTAGGCTGTCCCGGGAAAGTGGCCAAGTGTGGCCAAGGGTGGCCAAGGCACGTGGCCACCGCGTGGCCAAGGGTAGCGCGTGACGTCACAGCACCCCACCCGAGCTTAGCTGGTGCGCGGGGTGGGGTGGCCTGGCCGGGCCGGGTGGCGGGTGGCTTGGCCGGGGGGCCTGGGGTGGCCGCGGGGCATACACACATGGATGGGGAATCACTAACAACCCCATCATACCAGAGCATGACTCGCTCTTACACTGGGGTGACAATGGTGACAATGGCCGGCGTCACCACCACATGGACGCCGTCGGGCGGAATTCAAAGTCCAACCGGGGCCTGTAATATCACCTTAATTACACTAGGAGGCCCTGCCCATTATTCCACCCAATTGTCCATGAACATACAGGATATTTGAACCACCTACTACACCCTGAGGCTCTGCCAGCTGCCCCATGGGTGATCACTGTCTCTGAGGCTTTTCACTGTCCCGTATTCATCAGCCCCAATTTCACGCGAATTTGGGCCTCGACACACCCAGGGTGGCAGGAGTGCCATGCAAGATGAGTAATCTGGACGACAGAAGCGATTAACGGTGGTGGAGGTGGCAGGCCCGCCACCTCCACCAGGTCACTTCTTACCCCTCTTGCTGCCCGATTCAAACTGACGCTTTTGCGGGCTAGGGAAACTCAAATCCCCATATCTCCCCCCCTACCTTGTCTTGACCAATCAGCAGGAAGCAGACACTGTTCCTCATGCCACTTCCAATAACCGCTGTTCGCGCCAAAAACTCAGCTAGGAGCAGAGATGCCTAAACCAATCCGGTCGCCCCTCGCCCTGTGGCGTGACGTGACGTCACAAGGAGGGGCAGGCCTAAAGACAACGTCTCAATGTCTCACTTGGTGGGGGGAGCAACGTTCACCCCACTGCCCCCCCCCCACCTGTAACGGTCTAAGTCAAGTACCTTCTATACCACTCACTCTCAAATCCCATCCTATTTCACAGAAACAGGAATATTTCTGTAACTCTCTCTACAGAGCAATCACAGACCTCCAATTTTTTTTTTTTTTTTTTTTTTTTTTTGAGATATATACAAGAGTTGTTACATTCTTGTACAGCCACTAGTACGCGTAGCGTTTCGGGCAGGTCCCTGGAATACGATCCCCTGCCGCGATGAATCGTTTTTTCATCCAAGTACACATTTTACTGTTGCGTTAAACAGAGGCTACAGTTAAGGAATTGCGCCCAGTAAATCCTCCCCGGCCAGGATACGAACCCATGACATAGCGCTCGCGGAACGCCAGGCGAGTGTCTTACCACTACACCACGGAGACTGTCTCCGTGTCTTAGTCTTAGTTTTAGTCTTAGTCGTAGACCGGTTAATTAGTCTTAACCGACAGTCCTTAACATAAGCTTTCATTCGACACCCGACAAGTATATGTTTGTTTGAAAGCTTCAGTTTCTAGAGTCCCTAGAGCGACTAGCTTAATCTAGAAACTAGGAAAAGCTAGCTGAGGGAATCTACATTACCTCACACTCTCAACCAAAAGCATCATCTTCACCACCCAAAACATCATCACACAACCTCAGCCAACAGCATCTTCACCACATTCCAGAACATCATCACCAACACCCACAACATTTTCACAACAATCCACAACATCTTCACCAACAACCACAACATTTTCACAACAACCCATTAATTTTTCACCATACAACAACCAGCTTCGCCAACCTAATCACATTATTATAACTGCTCTTTGAAAACTATGAGGAGCCCAGCAGCGACCGAGGGAGAGGATCTGCAGCCCAGCAGCGACCGAGGGAGAGGATCTGCAGCCCAGCAGCGACCGGGGGAGAGGATCTGCAGCCCAGCAGCGACCGGGGGAGAGGATCTGCAGCCCAGCAGCGACAACGGGAGAGGATCTGCAGCCCAGCAGCGACCGGGGGAGAGGATCTGCAGCCCAGCAGCGACCGGGGGAGAGGATCTGCAGCCCAGCAGCGACCGTGGGAGAGGATCTGCAGCCCAGCAGCGACCGAGGGAGAGGATCTGCAGCCCAGCAGCGACCGGGGGAGAGGATCTGTAGCCCAGCAGCGACCGGGGGAAAAGATCTGCAGCCCAGCAGCGACCGGGGGAGAGGATCTGCAGCCCAGCAGCGACCGAGGGAGAGGATCTGTAGCCCAGCAGCGACCGGGGAGAGGATCTGCAGCCCAGCAGCGACCGGGGGAGAGGATCTGCAGCCCAGCAGCGACCGGGGAGAGGATCTGCAGCCCAGCAGCGACCGGGGGAGAGGATCTGCAGCCCAGCAGCGACCGGGGGAGAGGATCTGCAGCCCAGCAGCGACCGGGGGAGAGGATCTGCAGCCCAGCAGCGACCGTGGGAGAGGATCTGCAGCCCAGCAGCGACCGAGGGAGAGGATCTGCAGCCCAGCAGCGACCGGGAGAGGATCTGTAGCCCAGCAGCGACCGAGGGAGAGGATCTGCAGCCCAGCAGCGACCGAGGGAGAGGATCTGCAGCCCAGCAGCGACCGGGGGAGAGGATCTGCAGCCCAGCAGCGACCGGGGGAGAGGATCTGCAGCCCAGCAGCGACAACGGGAAAGGATCTGCAGCCCAGCAGCGACCGGGGGAGAGGATCTGCAGCCCAGCAGCGACCGGGGAGAGGATCTGCAGCCCAGCAGCGACCGGGGGAGAGGATCTGCAGCCCAGCAGCGACAACGGGAAAGGATCTGCAGCCCAGCAGCGACCGGGGAGAGGATCTGCAGCCCAGCAGCGACAACGGGAGAGGATCTGCAGCCCAGCAGCGACAACGGGAGAGGATCTGCAGCCCAG
Organism: Procambarus virginalis; assembly: GCA_020271785.1. NCBI lineage: Eukaryota > Metazoa > Arthropoda > Malacostraca > Decapoda > Cambaridae > Procambarus > Procambarus virginalis. The sequence continues at coordinate 24,140 of WNGS01004926.1, forward strand.
CAGCGACCGGGGGAGAGGATCTGCAGCCCAGCAGCGACCGGGGAGAGGATCTGCAGCCAAGCAGCAACCGGGGAGAGGATCTGCAGCCCAGCAGCGACAACGGGAAAGGATCTGCAGCCCAGCAGCGACCGGAGAGAGGATCTGCAGCCCAGCAGCGACCGGGAGAGAGGATCTGCAGCCCAGCAGCGACCGAGGGAGAGGATCTGCAGCCCAGCAGCGACAACGGGAAAGGATCTGCAGCCCAGCAGCGACCGGGGAGAGGATCTGCAGCCCAGCAGCGACCGGGGGAGAGGATCTGCAGCCCAGCAGCGACCGAGGGAGAGGATCTGCAGCCCAGCAGCGACAACGGGAGAGGATCTGCAGCCCAGCAGCGACCGGGGGAGAGGATCTGCAGCCCAGCAGCGACCGGGAGAGAGGATCTGCAGCCCAGCAGCGACCGGGAGAGAGGATCTGCAGCCCAGCAGCGACCGGGGAGAGGATCTGCAGCCCAGCAGCGACAACGGGAGAGGATCTGCAGCCCAACAGCGACCGGGGGAGAGGATCTGCAGCCAGCAGCGACCGGGGGAGAGGATCTGCAGCCCACCAACGACCGAGGGAGAGGATCTGCACCTAGCAGCGACCGAGGGAGAGGATCTGCAGCCCACCAGCGACCTGGGGAGAGGATCTGCAGCCCAGCAGCGACCGAGGGAGAGGATCTGCATTCCAGCAGCGACAGTGGGAGAGGATCTGCAGCCCAGCAGCGACCGAAGGAGAGGATCTGCATTCCAGCAGCAACCGAGGGAGAGGATCTGCAGCCCACCAGCGACCGAGGGAGAGGATCTGCATTCCAGCAGTGACCGAGGGAGAGGATCTGCAGCCCAGCAGCGACCGAGGGAGAGGATCTGCAGCCCAGCAGCATCCGGGGGAGAGGATCTGCAGCCCAGCAGCGACCGAGGGAGAGGATCTGCAGCCCAGCAGCAACCGGGGAGAGGATCTGCAGCCCAGCAGCGACCGAGGGAGAGGATCTGCATTCCAGCAGCGACCGTGAGAGAGGATCTGCAGCCCAGCAGCGACCGAGGGAGAGGATCTGCAGCGCAGCAGCATCCGGGGTAGAGGATCTGCAGCCCAGCAGCGACCGAGGGAGAGGATCTGCAGCCCACCAGCGACCAAGGGAGAGGATATGCAGCCCAGCAGCGACCGAGGAGTTTGTCTTTGTCCACCGTGACAGTGTGTGTATACATGTGTACTCAACTAGTTGTTTTTGCGGGGGTTGAGCTCTGGCTCTTTGGTCCCGCCTCTCAACTGTCAATCAACTGGTGTACAGGTTCCTGAGCCTACTGGGCTCTATCATATCTACATTTAAAACTGTGTATGGAGTCAGCCTCCACCACATCACTGCCTAATGCATTCCACCTGTTAACTACTCTGACACTGAAAAAGTTCTTTCTAACGTCCCTGTGCCTCATTTGGGTACTCATTTTCTCTTGTGTCCCATTGTTCGCGTACCGCCAGTGTTGAATAGTTTATCCTTGTCAACCCTGTCCCTTCCTTGAGGATTTTGTAGGTAGTGATCATGTCTCCCCTCACTCTTCTGTCTTCCTGTGTCGTAAGGTGCATTTCCCGCAGCCTTTCCTCGTAACTCATGCCTCTTAGTTCCGGGACTAGTCTAGTGGCATACCTCTGAACTTTTTCCAGCTTTGTCTTGTGCTTGACAAGGTATGGGCTCCATGCTGGGGCCGCATACGCCAGGATTGGTCTTACGTATGTGGTTTACAAGGTTCTAAACGATTCCTTACACAGGTTCAAGAAGGCTGATTTGATGTTAGCCAGCCTAGCATATGCCGTATACGTAATTCTCTTTATGTGGGCTTCAGGAGACAGGTTTGGTGTGATATTAATTCCTAGATCTTTCTCTCTTTCCATTTCATTAAGTACTTCATCTCCCATTCTGTATCTTGTGTTTGGCCTCCTGTTTCCACCGCGTGTGTGTGCGTGCGTCTGCTTCTGTATGTGCGTGAGTGTGTGTGCGTGCACGTGCGTGTACGTGTGTGTGTGTGTGCGTGCGTATGCTTGTGTGTGTGTGTACTCGCCTAATTGTACTCACCTAATTGCGCTTGCAGGGGTTGAGCTCTGGCTCTTTAGTCCTGCCTCTCAACCGTCAATCAACAGGTGTACAGGTCCTGAGCCTCTTGGGCTCTATCATAACCACACTTGAAACTGTGTATGGAGTCAGCCTGCACCACATCACTTCCTAGTGCATTCCATTTGTCAACCACGCTGACACTAAGAAAGTTCTTTCTAATCTCTGTGGCTCATTTGGGCACTCAGTTCCCACCTGTGTCCCCTAGTGCGTGTGACCCTTGTATTAAATAGCCTGTCTTTATCTACCCTATCGATTCCCTTGAGAATCTTGAATGTGGTGATCATGTCCCCCCTAACTCTTCTGTCTTCCAACGAAGTGAGGTTTAATTCCCGTAGTCTCTCCTCGTAGCTCATATCTCTCAGCTCGTGTTCTAGTCTGGTGGCAAACCTTTGAATCTTTTCCAGTTTAGTCTTATGCTTGACTAGATACGGACTCCATGCTGGAGTCATATACTCCAGGATTGGTCTGACATATGTGGTATATAATGTTCTGAAAGATTCCTTACACAAGTTTCTAAAGGCCGTTCTTATGTTAGCCAACCTGGCATATGCCGCTGATGATATCCACTTGATATGAGCTTCAGGTTACAGGTCTAGCATGATATCAACCCCCAGGTCTTTCTCTCTCTCTGACTCTTGAAGTATTTCATCTCCCAATTTCTATAGTCCCAATTTTTAGATAGTATTTCTATCTAAATTGGACTTATCTAAGGGGTGTCACCAGATACCACTTACAGATTTTCCAAGGGAAGTGACAGCTTTTATCACCTCTGATGGAGCATTCGAGTTTAATGTGATGCCGTTTGGACTAAGGAATGCACCAGCAACTTTTCAAAAGTTGATGAATTCTTTGTTGAATGATGTGCCAGATTGTAGGCATTATTTAGATGACATTGTGATTTTCAGTAAGAGTTGGGAAGACCATATGTCCAGTTTAAAGCAATTGTTTGCCGTGTTACAACATGCTAATTTGACTGTTAATGTGAAGAAATGTAGTTGGGCTAAAGGAACAATAGTGTACTTAGGACATGAGGTCGGACAAGGTAGGATAGTCCCGTTGCAAAACAAGATCCAGGCAATCGTGGATTACCCAGTACTAACCAGTAAGAAGTCTGTGCAGAGATTTATTGGGATGTGTGTGGATTATAGGAGATATTATAAAAACTTTTCCATTGTTGCTGCACCTATAACCACTCTTCTTAGGAAGCAGGTAAAATTCAAGTGGACACAGGAGTGTCAGAACCCTTTTCAGAAGTTGAAACGAATTCTCTCAACGTCACCTGTGCTAGCCAGTCCACAGTTTCATAAACCCTTTATTATGCACATAGACGCTTCGGATCTAGGAGCAGGTGCTGTTTTGTTCCAGGTAGGTCCAGATGACGCCTGCCTTGCTGGCGGAGGATAGCTAGTTGCGTGGGTTAGCTCGCTGGGAGGAGACATGTATTGAAGATAAGTTGGTGTATTTGTTTATTTTGCTTAATACTTAGTTAATTCTCTTGGTAAGCCTATTTTGTGCTACTCCATTTATTCATTATGTGTTTAAGAGATTGTCTGTTCTCATTAAGTGATTTTATGATATTATTGCATGCTGAAAGATAATTCTGGCTTCTCATAATTTTTACCATTTATCAGTTTGATATGTCTTGTTACCCATAAGAACAGTATATTGTTTTGCATGTTAAGCAGTGTCTTTTAATCATACTGTGGAGGTGGTCGCCTAGGGGCTATGGCTGACCAATCACGTGGTAATCGACATATAATAGAATGTGGAGAAAACGGGGGAAACAGCGGCTCACCTTGGGCTGAAGTCTTCTCCCAGGGTTGCTGAAGCAATACGACGGCTTCTAGGGGCGAGGATGGGCGAGGTCCAATGATAGCTGGCCAATATGGGGTACTGGATAACCACAGTCCAGGGGGCGTTACTAACAGGTCCGTTCTCGGTCAGGTGCGGTTCTCGTCTGGCCTCAGTCATGCGTGCAGGTGATGCGCAGACGCACGATGTCGGACTGCCGCCCACCAATCAGGAGCACCTAGCATGAGATATTCCCTCTGGCGGGTACTTTGAATGTGGTTCCCTCCACACTCCCCCCGTCCCTATAAAACAAGGGGTGTATTAGAAACTCAATTTAAACTTCGTATGCCTTTTGGAAAGAACCCTCCACCGGCTTCATATTGAGGGGTGGAATGGTATATTTAGCAACAGAAGAGAATGTTTCTGGTTTGATTAAAAGAAAACATTTAACAATTTAAAAATAGAATGTACTTCTTTGTGAAATTGTTCATGATTATTGTACTGATATGGTGTTTCGTTGATTTAATTCTTGTGATTGAACGAAGTAGTACTGTTTTGGTGCACTGAACTGATCATGATTTATTTACACTACACACTACACCGCAGCTTTTTTTTTTTTCCCAAGATTCACTCCTAGGGGTTCACCCTAGGAACGGTCCTCACACCTAAGCGCCGCTCCTTAGTTCCTTCCTTGACAGAACAACACTTTCCACACATCTCACCTCCAGGATCCCAAGGGAAAGCAATTGGATCTAAGCCTTCCAGAAACTGACTTACTGCTAATTTTTCTTTTATTTTCTTCTGAGGACGCATTTTCGAATTGTGTTTTAAACATCCCTGTTTTCCATAAGGAATTGGCTCCTCCCCGTGGTTCAAGGGTTCCACTAGGTATTGGGGCATGTTATTGTCCAGTTCACATAGGACGTTCGCCACCGACCGAGGTGGAATGACCGTGTGTTGAGACATTGCCACTTTAGCTATGCAAGGGTTGGAGTTTGGGTCTGGTGTATCATCCCTTCCCAATTGCATAGGAATAATTTGGCCCTGTAATATCATCTGAGATTGGGCCAAGGCCAGGCTGACGCCCTGACGTTTCATAAAATCCAGCCCCAATAGCATGTTATCTTCAGTTGGTGCTACATATATGTTTACTTCAAATGTTCCTCCAGCAATTAATAATGTAACTGGCCCTATCAGTGTTCCTGGAATACACATACATTTCCCCGCGGTATTGAGTGTGATCCGCCTTATTACCGGGGGTGGGGGTATCAACTGTTGATAAACCTCTTGAGAAATAATTGTGACCTCTGCCGCTGTGTCAACTATTGCTTTCACCATTACGTTCTCTACTTGAATCGGGATCCAGAACATGGAACCGGACCGTAATTGCCTAATGGTTATTTGCTCGTGTTCCTCCCTTTCCTGCTTATCAATGCCCTCGGATGTGCCGGGTGGATCTGCCTCACCCTCCCTGGGGGAATAACAATTCTCTTCTTGAGGGAATTCTTCCTCCTCACCTACTCGCTGGGAATTTAAACCAGCTCCCTCATGTTGATAGAAGTCGTCTTCATCTTGCGACATTTTTCCGTCGCCCGTGTCCTTTTCGTCCGCCAGTGCTATCATTTCAGGTGCACCTTCTGCAAATGTTTGATCGGATGGCCAATCTTCCTGATGAATATCCAGTGCTGGTATTTGGAGGGTATAAGTTTTGAACCCTCGAGAAGGACTTGGTGTCCTTGGAGATGGTGTAACTACGCTCTGCTGGCCTGGCAAGTCGTGGGTCGAATCTAGGCCTCTTGAGCCGACCCATCTTTGTTTAAAGACTGATCCTCCTCCAGAAATGAAACATGATACTTATCGTTGGAACGCTCTTCCTGTTTACGACCCTCGTCCCAGCCACTCCTAGACTGTTGACAATCGCGAGCAAAATGACCCTCTTCCCCACACAGGTAACAATTATTACTTCTCCTAGGTGATGGGGTGCGTTGGCCCCGAGGTGATATGATGGCGTTTGTGAGACGCCTCAAACCCTCACATACCTCGTCCAATTTGTCATGAACCCCTGAGATTCCTGAGACGACTTCGTCTAGTTTTACATTCATGCCTGTCAACTTATCTAATTTTGTATCAATTCCCGCAAGAGATGGAGATCCTGATCCAGCAGTTGTTTGCCGGAGACCCCCCTTACCCTGGCCTGATAAACTATTAGCCGGTGACGACTCTGGAGATTTTGTGGGTGTCCTTGAGCGGAGGTGGAAAGCTAAATTACTCCTGGCTGGTTGTTCATATCGGGACGGTCTACCCACATCATTTATCCGCACTGCTGGCCCTTGGGACCTCTGCTGCTGGGAACTAACTGAGGATGACCCTGCCGACCCGTGAATAGCAACAGAATTATGCTGAAATGTTTGAGCCCTATCAATGGCTTTTTCCATGGACGAAATATTAGCGTTGGAAATATATTCTGCTAAACGCTTATCTAACAAACCTTGGCCAAATCGCATGATTGCCATCTGCTCTTCCTCTCCCCGTTACAGATGTTTGTAGGCTCGATGAGCCAAATGCTGGACTCTATCAGCCCATTCAAAGATGTCTTCACCAGGCTCTTGGTGGCCTGAGAAAATTGCCACGTCTAAAACCTCCCTATCTCCAAATCTCTTTACAAGTTTGTGCACCATGCGAGTATAATCAATGGATGGTTTCACGGTCTAGTATTCGGTTGTAAAAATCACTAGCTTTCCCTTAAGACACCAACCCAAGTTGGTGTCTTAAGGGTTGGTGTCCACCTCGAGAAGGCGTACCACTCCAATCTTTTTCCGCTGCATATGATGTGAAACGGCGATAGAATGTAGTCCAATCAGATTTACCATCATAATCAAGTTCTCGAGGTGGTGGACGGAATGAAGTATTCCTCCGACCATGACGGTTCCACTGTCGAGATATGTGGAGTCATCCGAATCAGAATTCTGAGAGCTAGCTGACACCTTCGAACTGGATGACGAGTGGAATGAGACGAACCCTTAGTGGGAATATACCCCTGCTCTGAAAACCAGAACTATGCAAACCATGAATATTACGAGGAGACCTACGTCTGGTGCGACTGCGTGCTGCTGCACCTCCCGAGACAGCGGAGGCATTTCCATCAGATGATGGCGAGCCTGAACATCTTCTAGTGTTTGGTACTGCCAATGTGATGGAGCCGGAGCCATGACGTGGTGGTTCCGT
>WNGS01004929.1:11122-21674 GCA_020271785.1 Procambarus virginalis
GTGTAAGTATGGCAAGGCTAGTAAATTTTTTACTAGGCTATACACCTGGCCGTATTCCATGTAAGCAGCTGCCAGCCCAATTCTTGAACCTTTCGCCAAACTGCTTGTGTCCAGTGGAATGTGCAGCCGTGAATGTGTACAGCTGGTAACAGCTCTCTCACTACACCCCACAAAGCAACCTCGAAATCCATCACCACCTCTTCTACTTCACTCTTGTCCGATCATTATTGTCTTGAGGGAATCGATCACCTGAACGTACAAATAGGATGGAAAAATTAAATCACACTGAACAGTACTTACAAAACATCTGGTAGCAAAATTAGGTTACTTATTTAATAATGCCACCATATTTAAGACCTAATTAATATCCCCCCCCCTATACCGTTCCCACTGCCGCTCTCAGGACAGGTATGTGTTATATTTTTAATGAACTAAACTAACACGACAAGAAAATCAAACCATTGTTATGTATATTTTACTACCACTGTCATAATCTGCAAGACAATCGGATACATTCTCGCTTCATAGTCGAGATTAATTCCATGTTTGAAATCCAGGCGAGACAGCAATTATTGGGCGCGTTTTATATCACCTAATAAGCCTGTTAACCTAGCGTAAATAGATACCCACGAGTTAGCCAGGTATAACTATATATATATAGTTATACCTGGCTAACTCGTGGGTATCTATTACTGCTAGGTTACAGCTTATTAGGTGATATAAAACGCGCCCAATAATTGCTGTCTCGCCTGGATTTCAAACATGGAATTAATCTCGACTATGAAGCGAGAATGTATCCGATTGTCTTGCAGATTTGACAGTGGTAGTAAAATATAAATAACAATGGTTTTTGATTTTCTTGTCGTGTTAGTTTAGTTCATTAAAAATATAACCATACCGTCCCTGAGAGCGGCAGTGGGAACGGTATAGGGGGGGGATATTAATTAGGTCTTAATATGGTGGCATTATTAAATAAGTAACCTAATTTTGCTACCAGATGTTTTGTAAGTACTGTTCAGTTGATTTAATTTTTCCATCCTATTTGTACGTTTCAGGTGATCGATTCCCTCAAGACAATAATGATCGGACAAGAGCTTGAAGTAGAAGAGGTGGTGATGGATTTCGAGGTTGCTTTGTGGGTGTAGTGAGAGAGCTGTTACCAGCTGTACACATTCACGGCTGCACATTCCACTGGACACAAGCAGTTTGGCGAAAGGTTCAAGAATTTGGGCTGGCAGCTGCTTACATGGAATACGGCCAGGTGTATAGCCTAGTAAAAAATTTACTAGCCTTGCCATACTTACCGAAGCGCCACATAAGTAAGGCGTTTACTGAATTAGAAAAGTCGGCTAGTAGTTCACCCTTAACGACTACATTTTTTAACTGGTTACTGTAACCAGTTACATAAAAATACGTGGCTGTGCAACAGTGTGTGGGAAGTGGGGAACTGGTGTGCATTCAGACGACTGGTGAGGACCAACAATGACGTAGAAGGCTGGCACCAGCGTCTGAATCAAAGGGCAGTGAGGGACAACTTATCTTTATATATTTTAATCCCTTTACTGTACCGTGAGGCGTCCCTTGTAACCTTGCAATACCAACTGGTTTCTGAGTTAAAGCTAAAGTCCAGTCGCCGCAAGGACAATAAGGAAAAACAAGAACATTTATGGAAACTTTGGGACCGTTACGAGGAAAAACAGATAACACACCTCACAGTTCCTTAAGGAATGTTCACGTTTTATCCCAGGAAGTTCCTAAACTAGCATTAGAAAAAAACAGTAATGGTTGTTATTTTACTTAAGTTAGTTGTAAATGATAATGTAAAAATAGCCACTATTCACTGAGTATTCTCAGTAATATCCTATCCTTCGGGGCGCCTTGTTTCTAAACGTGTTAGTCTTAAATCCTTTAATCTCAAATCTTGCTACAATGTACCTCTTAATTATATATGTTATGTACTCTCGCAACCCAATGTACCTTCTTGTATATAAATAAATAGATTTAAACTGTAAGGGGGTATGGTTTGCACCTTGCTATTATAATAATGGAAAAATAATGGAAGAAAAAATGGAAATAATGGAAAAATAATGGAAGAAAAATAATGGAAAAATAAGCGCTAATTATATGAACAAGTGCCATGTATTAATGGCAGCGAACACAAACCAGCGCATATACGAACGGAATGGTTTGTATGTACAAATTCCTCAGTGAACGAAGTTGTTTCTAGCCCGGTATCCGAAATTGCAGTAGACGACTTGACCAGTCCCCGTTCCCATCGATAGGGAGAGCGTCGGCCAAGAAACCTTCTTTAAAATATGGATATTTTTCCTCTCTAATAAGATATAATCTCTATGATGGATTCACTAAAAACTATTTTATCTCTGCCTTTCTGATAACATATACAAATATACGTTTTATTTGTGAATCTCTATTAATTAAGCAATATATCTGAGAGCGTGTAGGATTCGGTGTCCAATGAACGAAAAGGACATGGATAGTTTAAGTAGCGAACGCATACAAACGAATAACGTAAGTATCTATATAACAAAATTATTGTCCTGTACATACACATTTTTTTAAATAAATATTAAATGTTTTGTGGCTATTTATGAAAGATATTATTACAAATATCCATTCTACTTGTTAATATAAATATTTAAATTTGCGACAATTTGAACAAAGAAGTGCGACCACTGGATCATTGTGTACAGGAGGCTGATATGGTAGCAAACACTCTCCAGGCGACCATATATATTGGATAAGTCGCTCCACAATTTTGTCGCTTGGACCGTCGACTTCCTATGGCGTCACCTCTCACATATTTACTTCTAATTTCGATATGAAATTACATTATTTCAGCGTAAAAATAGGTTTGATCATGTTCTACGTGCAGCACCAACATTACAGTAAGTAAATATATCATATTTCTTCATTACTTACGTAATGCTAGGAGGATTTGGGTACATTGGGTAGATTTGGGTAGATTTGGGTAATTCTACGGACCGCAAAGGGGTCAAACCTTATGAGTGTCCAGAGTGTGGGAAAAGATTCAATCAGCATGGAAATATGAAGACACACATGTTAGTGCATTCAGGTGACAAACGTCATGAGTGTCCAGAGTGTGGGAAGAGATTCAGTCAGCTTGGACATATGACGACTCACATGTTAGTGCATTCAGGTGACAAACATCATGAGTGTCCAGAGTGTGGGAAGAGATTCAGTCGTCTTGACCATATGAAGACTCACAGGATGGTGCATGCGGATGAGAGACCTTTTCAATGTGCCGAGTGTGGCAAAAAATTTAGAGAACGTGGAACTATAATAAGGCATATGTTAGTGCATTCAGGTGACAAACCGCATGAGTATCCAGAGTGTGGGAAGAGATTCAGTCGTCTTGGAGATATGAAGTCTCACATGTCGGTCCGTCTAATTACCACATGCTACACAAGCTTCAAAAAGCTTCCTGGTAATACGTTAGTAATGAATAAATATGATATATTTACTCATTATAATGTTAGTGCTGAATGTACAACACGAAAAAACATAATTTTAATCTGAAATAGTATCTTTTTATAAAAAAATTAGACGAAAATCAAAAGCTGGTGACGCCAAATCAAGTCGACGATCCAAGCTTCGGTTAGGTTAGGTTAGGTTTTGTTTGGTTAGGTTAGGTTAGGTTAGGTTAGGATAGGTTAGGTTAGGTTAGGATAGGTTAGGTTAGGTTACGTCAGCCTAACCTAACATATCATATATATTTGTTATAAAAAAGGTGGGCTTGCTATGGGGGGACTGGTACTATTAAGGGGTAAGGGTAAGTAGAATACAGAGGTATCAAAAAATGGGAGAACTAAAAGGCCCGGCCCCCAAAGTAAAATATCCACAATAATAAATGCTTGCTACTAAACCCGGTTAGTCTAGGAATAGATTATTGTACTCCCACACAGGAAAAAGGGATACTCTGTTCAAACTTACTTATTTATTAACCCCTTAACACCCCCCATACACAATCACACCAATAACAATTTAATACTAACTTTACCACACAATCTTACGTTAAAAGCCTTGGTCCACTTAGGCAGGATACAAGGTTTACACTGAAAACAAGCTAGGGTAAAGCTCTACTATAAAACACTGGAGGTAGTCAGCTTAGGGTAGGGGACCACGTGTTTACACTGGGCCCCCGTTAGCATAACAGGTAAGATAAACACTTAAATACACTTCCTACACCCCAGGTATACTACTCTACACATAGAACGATAGGTATGCCAGACATATACAAAAATGAGTAATGGAGTACTTAACCAACTAAGTCACAGAAATAAAGAATTAAGAGGAAGGAGGAGAGCACGTCCAAGCACCACAGTCAGCCAGCAGAGAAGGTCGCCTCAGTCTCGAGCCGCCTGCAGCATGCGTGTGGTGCCGGGAAGAGCCCAATTGATCATACAGCTATACACATTAAAACATCTTCTCCTTATGCCTCATTTTGCTACTTTCCTCATTCTACGGGTAGTTAAACTTATAACAATGTTACTTAATCCACAACAAGTTTAAGAGTCTAAATGCTTTGTGAGCAACAAGAATAGTCGTACTTCTGGCAGGGATGATTACAAACAACTTCAGCTCTCTATGCGTCCCCTGCCATATTGTAGTTTAATAAGCTCAATTTTGACCTCTGGTTTCCATCTAAAGAACCCAGAGTCGTAACACTCCTCCCCCCTTCAGAGAAAAAAAAATGTGACTACTAGAGGAGTAGTCATATTTTTTGTAAGAGTACACAGAGAATAAAAAGGAAATCCATGACATACAACATAATCAATCAAAACAACAATTTCTCTGCAAAAAAAATACAAAGGAATTCTCTGAAAGAAAAAACATACACAAAAAACAATAAAAAAACAACAACAACAAAAAAAAAGGAAGTAAATAAATTGGACACGGGATATTTAATGTCACAGGAGAACCTAAAAAAAAATAACTAAAGCATGACATTTGGTATGGCTTCCTGCGGCTCAGATGAATGTTACTCAGGCAAGCGGGACAGAGCATCGGCTATCACGTTGAGCCGGCCCGGTAGGTGGATAATAGATAGATTAAAGTCCTGTAGGTACAATGCCCACCTGAGGATGCATTTATTTTTCTGCTTCATCTGATTCATGAAAACTAATGGGTTATGGTCCGTGTACACTTCCACTATATTACCTGTGAGGTACACTTCGAACTTTTTGCAAGTTAGCACTAGCGCCAACGCCTCTTTTTCTATCACCGAATAATTGCGCTGCACCTTGTCAAATTTCACAGAGTAATAATATACTGGGTGTTCCACTTTATCATCCCCAGTTTGCAACAACACTGCACCAGCACCCGAGTCAGACGCGTCAACTTGAATTTTAAACGGACGGTCGAACCTTGGACTAGCAAGCACTGGGGCGGAAGCTAAGATCAATTTCAAGTTTTTAAATGCCTCTGCACAGTCCGATGACCACTTAAATTTAACGGCCTTCTGCAACAAATCTGTGAGAGGAGTTGCCACACTGGAAAAGTTCTGACAAAAGCGTTGGTAGTACGCACACATACCGATAAATCGTTGAATGTCCTTTTTAGACCTGAGCACTGGATAGTCCAGAATAGCACTGATTTTGTCTTGTCGAGGTAACACTTTTCCTTGGCCCACTTCATAACCGAGGTACGTCACTGTGCCTTGGCCAAAATGACACTTTTTAGCATTTATGGTTAGATTTGCATGTTTCAACACTGTGAACAATTGGCGTAACCTAGCTATGTGGTCAGCCCAATTAATATCAAAGAGCACAATATCATCTAAATACGCCCGACAATTTGGCACATTAGCGAGCAAAGAGTTCATTAGCCTCTGGAACGTGGCAGGGGCATTACGCAAGCCGAATGGTAGCACTTGATACTCAAACACACCCTCGGGTGTCACAAACGCCGTTAGTTGTTTAGCACGTTCAGTGAGAGGGATTTGATAGTACCCTCTCGAGAGATCGAATTTAGACACATACGTGGCTTTCCCGATTTCGTCGATACAGTCCTCGAGACGTGGCAACGGATAGGCGTCCACTATGGTCACCTTGTTGAGCTGCCGATAATCGGTGCATAATTGCCAGGAGCCATCTGGTTTGGGGACCAAAAGGCAGGGCGAGCACCAAGAGCCCTGGCTCGGCCTGATGAGGCCGTGCTGGAGCAAGAAGTCGACCTCCTTACGGACGATGGCCTTCTTTTCCGGACTCATCCGATAGGGTTGAAGGCGAATGGGGGTGTAGTCCGTCAACTCGACATCATGGTAAATGGCATCAGTCTGGGTCGGGACCTCCCCGAACAGACTGGAGAATTCGTCAAGCAACGACTGCACCTCGTCACGTTGGGACATCTGCAAATGGGACAGTCCCTCCTCCACAGCATTCACAGAACTAGAATTATTGAGAATGAGATTAGTTGGGTCCCCAGAACAATCATCCCCTCCCTCACTGGAAATGGAAACATTGGTTAGTGCAATGGGCCTGGGGCCCTGGAACTTCTTCAGCCGATTCACGTGTACGAGCATTACCTGTTTACGCTTATCAGAGTGTCTCACTTTGTACGTGAGGTCCCCAGTCTTCTCTGTCACAATGTAGGGGCCCTCGTACTTGTGGGACATAGTGCTCCCCAGTCGAGGCTTTAGTACCAGGACAGGGTCACCGGGCTGAAATACCCGCAACTTAGCCTTGGCATCGTTCCGTTCTTTCATATTCTCTTGGGCCTTCCCAAGATACTTTAGTGCCGCAGCCTTGCAGTCCTTGAGTCTCTGGTGGTGTTGCGCAAAGAAAGCCGAACCTTCGGTAACGTTACGTTCCCTAACAGATTCTCCTGTAACATTTGCAAGGGTCCACGAACTTTATGGCCAAAGACTAACTCAAAAGGAGAACAACCCAGTGAACTTTGCAACCCCTCCCTAGCAGCAAACAAAACATACGGCAAGTTCTCGTCCCAGAAGGTATGGGAACTCTCGCACGATGTCTTCAACATCTGCTTCAGAGTTAGATGGAACCTTTCAATGACCCCCTGACTCTGTGGATGGTATGGGCTGGAAACCTTATGAGTTATTCCATGGTCCTTACAAAATTGTTCAAAAATATCAGACTTAAAGTTAGTACCATTGTCAGTCTGTACAACCCGAGGCAGTCCAAAAGTGGAAAAAATTGCAACATACGAGCAACAACAGTCTTTGCTCGGATGTTCCTTACAGCAAAAGCCTCTGGGTAACGAGTCGTGATACACATCATCGTAATTAGGTAATATTACCAGACTTAGTTCTAGGTAATGGACCAACACAGTCCATTACCACATGAGAAAATGGTTCCTCCGGCACGACAATAGGCTTAAGAGGAGCTTTAGGTGGAGTCTGGTTTGGTTTCCCAACAAGTTGACAAGCAATACATGCATTACAAAATTTTGCCACATCGCTTTTCAGCTTGGGCCAGAAAAAATACTTGCAGATTTTGTGATAGGTAATATTAATGCCTTGATGTCCCCCCATAGGATCATCATGGGCAGCTGACAAAACTCTCTCCTATAGCAGGTCGGCAACATAACCTGGTGGACTACCTCCCACTCATTTGACAAGGGAGCACTCTGAGGTCTCCATTTTCTCATCAAAATCCGATCATTGTAGTAGTACCCAGTTGCTGCGTCTACAATTTCCTCCCTAGAGACGGCTGTCTCGTGACAATCTGCAAGACTGGGGTCAGCTTTTTGTAACTCACCGAAGGAGGCATCCAGGCCTTGGTCAGATGCCATTGGCCGAGGCTCAACAGTGTTCTCCTCCACCTCCCCACTACTCTCGGTAGGCGGCGGTGGCAGGCTCTCCACAATGTCCTCGGCCCCTCATCGAGTCGGGCCATGAATGTGTCCGCAAGGTCCACTGGGCTTTCACCACTCGGAAGGTCCCTCGTGTCCTTGGGATTTACCACCTTGGCAAGCACAGGGCTGCCCTTACATTTAAGTCCCATAGACCTAGTCACCACGCACGCAGGGTACACAACATTATCCTCTGCGGTGGGTGAATCCAGGCAAACCTTTGGGGTAGGCAACATAACAGGCAGTCTGGAGTCCCCTACCTTATCCCCGGCTAAATCATTACCCAATATTACATCAACATTAGGGAAAGGTAGGTACGAAGTGACTCCGACTGTACAAATACCCTTGTGGAAATCAGATTCCAGGGTAACCTTACGGAGGGGTACTGCTCGAGTATCACTAGTGACACCCTCGACCAGTACCACCTCTCCAGTGTCGAGAGTATTGGCACCTTGCAAAGCACTCTCTAAAATTAAAGTCTGGATGGCACCGGTGTCTCGGAAGATCACCACGTCCCTCCAGGAAGAACCCTCAGACAAAAGTAGTCTCCCTTTCGATAAGAATGGGGTAAGCAGGTCCAACCACTGTGGGTTGGAAGTCTTACTCCCTAACCCTTCAGAAAACCTCAAGCCCTGTGTCACAACGAGCGCATTGGTCTTTTTTCCGGGTACCGTTGCAACAATGGCTAATATTGTGGGTTGAACTTTTACAATGACCACAGAAACGTCGGGGAGAAGAGACATTACTAACCGAATTACCCTTCGGTTCACTCTTTAGTGTCGTGGGGCTAAACAATTTAACAGGGTTAGTTATGTCTGAAACAGAAGGTGCATTAGGTAAAGGTTTAGAATGAGCTGGTCTGGACTGGCTGTGGGTATAAGTTTTGCTACTCTGTGGGGTAAAATTATTTTTTGGGCCTTTTGCCCGCCAACTGGTAGTTTTCTGCCATCTTGGCAAATCCCCTATTTTAGAATTTAACTCTACCCTTCCTCTTAAGTACTGAGCTACCATGTCTGGCATACTATCTATAATTGTGCCTTTAAGACTAGGTCTTTTAATGTCTCTATGTTTCGGCTTTAGCCGCGAGCGAATCCATCTATCAAACAGCCTACTTTGATCAGTCGCGAATTCCGTGAATGGTTGGTTGTGTGTAGGCCTAAGGTTGCGATAAGCTTGGCGTGAGCTTCAGGAGAAATTTCATACGCCCTCAAAATTCGTTCCCTGACTTTATCATACTGAAAAGTTCTTTCTATAATCTCTCTGTGGCTCATTTGGGTACTCAGTTTCCACTGTGTCCCCTTCCCAGCAAACACAGAACGTTTGTGGACGTTTTTAAATGGTGCCACAAAGTAACTTTGTAACTTTTAAGATAAATACGTATATCTGACGTCCTTAAAACCATTAAATATAACTAAAACATATATTCTTGAGACACAGGTTTCTAAGATTTATGTAAAATTTTAAATAATAGTGAATGCTATGGAATTGTAATGTTTTCATGCTTTATATTTAAGAATATATAATTTTCAGTCAACATTTTGTTTTTTTGTTTACTCTATGTAAACCTATCCATTTACGTCTTATAACATATATAACATTTATATGACGTCAATAAACGTTATTTACACGACATTATTACGTTATTATGATGTTATATTAACGTATAATTCCTGTATGAAAAGCAAAATAATTTTGAACTTTGTTTAAACCTTGTAAAGTTACCATAAAACTTGGAATAAGTGGGTAAGCATACTTTACTTATGAAAATACAGAAACAAATCAACAAAAACATTTTAACATAAAAAACATATAGTACATAAACATAACAATTAACTGCATGCATGGGAGTTATTGGAACTCTGTAATATTGCCATACATGAACCAATTTTTACACTTTGTTTCGAGTTCTGTTTTGTGTTGTTACTTTAATACCCTATTATGTCCCCTTTGTTATGTCCATTCATCCTATTGTGCACCTCTACCATATGTCACTCCTAATTCTTCGCCTTTCTAGAGAATGTAATTTAAGCTTTGACAATCTTTCTTCGTATGGCAGGTTTCTAATTAGCACTTTCGCCCACTAATGACGAAGTATGGAGTCAAAATTTTAGCTGCTAAATGTCCACTAATAGAGTTTATATGCACTCGCTTTTGGCTTATACGCTTTTGGAGTTTATTTGCATTTAAACCTGTAGAAATTCTATTGCGAACACATTGATACCAAATTGATAAACCTAGACAAGAATTGAGGTGACAATTAAAGTTGAAAAGAGTATTCACTCTCTGTATTAAAAGGCTCTCTAATGGAAGGCCTGCCGTGCATAGCACTCTCTTCTGGGTAACGCGGCCTGCTTTCATCACGTCAGCGTGGAGCGCACTGCTGTTTTTGACATTTTATGCATACACTCCCGTTGATTCTATTGCGAACGCATTGATACCAAAATGAAAGACCTAGGATGACAAATGAGGTGACCAAAGTGAAAGAGTGTATACATTTTATCGCTCTTGTGCACTCCTGGGTAACACGCTCTCGCTTTCTCTGTTTGTTGCGGATGGTAAGCCGTTTTTTTTAGTTTATATGCCTTTAGTCCTGTACAGAATTCTTTGCGAACACATTGATACCAAATTGAAAAACCTAGGACGAGAATTGAGGTAACAAAGTTGAAAAGAATACATCACTTTCAGTATTATCGCACTC
>WNGS01004930.1:0-19717 GCA_020271785.1 Procambarus virginalis
AAGGGTGATTATCTCCTCGCCCACACTTCACTTCACCTACAGGTGCTGCGTGACAATGCACGAGGAACACTTGACCTCGAATTCAAGCTTTAGAGACTACTAATCACCAGAAATACACACATAGGTACTTACATTCATACTGCCGGCTTACACACACCATTCCCATACATCAGGCACCCCGCATGGGTGTTGGCTCAGTGGTGGTAGGCTGGCTGGTTGGTACCTCCGCGGTATCGTTCGTACAATGGCGCGCACCGAACCCTCCCACAACACGGCTTGTTTCGTACCCTCGACCCACCGGTAAGTGAAGCGTTCGTACACAGGTGACGCGCACAATGATTTCGTCTTAAACAAACATGGGAAATCTGCCTTAAAGCACTAACACTTATTTCCCCGTTCCCATCGACTGCTACAGAGCACTAGCAAGTCTAATCATCACTGGTATGGGATCTACGAGTCTGTTACTACTGCTCGTATGCACGTTACCCCACGATCCCAGATAAGATCTTCTCTACCCCTGTACACTGTCTTTTCCCCTCCCCCTCCAAGCGACGACTACGGCCGGATTCTGTGACGACCGCTGTAGTAGATGAAGCAGGAGTTGAAACAGCTGAGTGTTGTTAAGAACCACCCCGACGCACTATACTCAATTTGGCCGAATTGAGCATAGGAGCGTCTTGACAGGGTGATGGCTCCTCCAGAATGACGCTCACACCGTCGATTCCCGCGTATTCCTCGAAATAACCAATGAGAGGAAGGCATACTGGGGCCTACCCCTCTCCTCCAATCAGCGACGGTGTAGCATAGCCCCTAGGGCAACTCCAAGATGGCCGACCAACATGGCGGCTCAAGATGTTTACTAAGATGGCGTCTGTTTCCATGGCGACGCCTCAAATGGCTAGCGCGCGGGTGGCCCGCAGCTACCCACGCCAGCGCCTAACTGTTTTCCCGCGCAAACTAGTCCCTCGCACCAAGCTATACAATGAGAGATGCTATCGGCTCTATCTCTGTCCACAGACATGCTACCACGGCCACGGTAACATTTCTGGACTGCTGGTGACTGGGGCTCTCACGAGCCCAAACACTAGATGTTTCGGTTGCTGGTTACCAAAGTTAAGTCCGCACACTTAACAAGTGCACTTAACAAGTGTACTGGCCTCCCACAGGCATAAGAGCACTATTGTAAGTGAGCTGGTGAACCATCCCCTCACATCAACCCCCCACTAAAAGATAAAATTTCCCGGAGGAAAATTTCATCTAAATCACCAGCCACTTACACTTTTGCTCTTAAGTGCATGGCGGCTGGGTGGTGGTGGTGATTCATCCGTTTTCTGTTGACGTCGGTGGCTCGCGGGACAAGATGTGACGTCACTGGCTCGTCCAGGGTGGTACTTCCTGACCGTAGTGCGGTCGTGCTCAGGTTCTGGGTCCAGGTTAAGCCGGCTCAACGCCTCGCAGCTTCCTTTCGTCAGTCCCTCACACTCTCGCCCCACAGGTCTGTGTCATACTGGACACAATGGATAGCACACTGGGATGAACTTACCAATGAAGTACAGACTCCACACCTTCCCTACTCTACCGACACAATTCCGACAGTTAGCAGACTGTCGTGACTTCCAGGTGACAGGGTCTTTCTTCCTGTCTGTCTGTCACTCTCAGACCGGGTTGCTCTACCGACTGAGTTGACTGGGCTGAGGCCTCTTCAGCAGCTGTCAAACCTCGCCCCTCACTGAGTACTGAGTCACTGACCTGCTCGTTCTTCAATCTCTCAGCGACCGTTCGTTTGTCTGAACGATCTTCCAACAGCCTGAAAGATTGGTCCAAAATATCCACTTCACTTGTGGGAACCACAGCTACCTTAGCCTCACCACTGGCAACATCTAGCAGACGTTTACCTTCCTGAGTGGTGTTAACCCTCGCGGGTCTGGCTGGTGGACAGGTCGTGGCGGGATCAGCTGATCCGGGCCACACCCGTCTCACTGGGCTCACCCCCGTTTTCTGTGAAATGAAAGAAGGAAAATTGCTCTTTTTTCCTTTTACCTCATGCACCTGATCTTTCGCCTGACAAGAGGCGACCTTGACTTCCTCAGCTGGCGGCCGTGTGACATCGCCGTCAGCTGGTGAGACCCATCTGAGTCCCTCTGAGTCAGTTCTCGTTTTCTGTGCAATAGGGAGAGAAGGATGGATCCGGTTTCCTTTCACCTGCTGCGCCTCTTCTTCTGTCTGGGCGGCGGTGATCTCTGCTCGACCGGCCGGCTGACGCTTGGTGTCAACGCCAGCGGGTTTAACCTTCCTCTCACCTGTTCCTGTTTCCGCTGGGTCATTTCCACAGGACAGACCCACCTGGTTCTCTATACCAGGAGTATTACCTATCAAAAGTCCATACACTGCCTTCCTACTTAGTGCAGCTTTGATCTTACCTTTGATATATGGGGTGTCTACCAACACGGACACTTCTCCCATGTCCTTACCAGTGCCATCTGGGTACTGGACACGGAGATTTCGACCTGTTCTACTCTCAGGCCCAACCAAACTGCTCCTGACCATGTTAACTGTAGCACCCCGGTCTCGAAAGACACTCGTCCATTGCCCATTAACTCTTCCTCTAGTTAACTCGAGTGTGTGTCTTAGGGCATCACCTCCCACGGTACTCATGCCTGTAACTTGCACCTTGGTCACCTTCTTAGTCTTACGCCTAGTGTTGCTCGGGCACTTAGCTGCTCGGTGACCTGTCATGCTGCATGTGAAGCACCTGGGTCCCTTAACCTTGGGTTTCTGTTGGTGTCCCTTAGACTTACTTTCTTTAGGTTTGGCTCCCGTACTTGGAGCTTGAGTGAACTGTTCAACCTTTGTCACACATCGATCTAGGTATGCATCCCTAGGATCGATCTTCTCCTCTCTTGGCAATAGAGGAGGTATCTCTACTTCCAGCGCCGGTACCTCTGAGCTTGGCGCGGTAGGAGGGGTTTGACTCCCCGTCCTTGCCTGTGATTGCACTCTTGCAATTTCCAATCTAGTCAATCTCTCGTGGTGGGCATTCCACATGTCGGCCACAAATTTGGCCTTATCCACTCCTTGCAGTTCCATAGCATCAGCTTGAGCTGCAAGGTACTGTAAAGTGAATTCCTCCTGGGGTTGTTCAGTCCCCATCCTGCGCAAATGTTCTGGTATCCGATTGACTTCATATGAAACGTTTCTGTGGCCCAAGGAATCAGTCCTTAGCCTAGGCTGGGGTCGCGACTCCCCTTCCTTCTCCTGGGGTGGACTCAATCCCACACCCCCTGACATACCGACTATACCACGGTCGGCTAGGGGAACTCCCTTGTCCCCTAGATCACTTCTGTTTGCTCTTTCTAGAAGTACACGCTGTACATAGGCATTTTGGTCCTCAACATACTGCCGACATTCCTCATCTGTGCGAATGTCTCTATCCTTTGGCAGCACGCCATACCTAGCCGCATACAGATACATGTACTTAAACCTATAATCCTCATCCATTCTGTGTGTGTGGTGTGTGTGTACCTAATCCTGCTAACCGACAACAAACACACCCACAACAATATTGTTCTGCAATGTTCTGCACACCTTTCTTCCTAGGTTTCTCGACTTGATGAGTCTTACTTTCTGATTATGAATCAAAAGTCTACGGCCCCACGTTGGGCGCCACGTTGTGAGAGTTTTTTGAGCTGTGCTGACTTACGTCAGTACATTGGAATAAATGAAATTGGTATAAGGAATTGAGCTCGGAAAATTTCTAAGAATTTTCTTATTCTTTAACCTTTATTCCTGTCGTGATATTCAACTAGGTCGCCTGAGGAAGGACTTGCTTAGCTAACACACCAGTGTAGTAAGCAGCTCATTCCTCACTTTGGGACCCTGTACGAACAATTGACTAGGCGCGAGCAAACGCCGAGACCCCAATGAAATTGAAATCCCCTCCACTTGGGTCGTCGACCTTCGCTAATCGCCGAAGCGAATCTAACGAGTAGGTCCTGGGCTCTCACAACAATAATTTATTGTTGTGTAGTGCCGTATATTTGATCCAAAGCTCAGAAATAAGTCTCCAATAGTCGAGTGTGAAGAACATTTGCATAACAATAATAATGTGTGGGGGTGTAACGAAAAGACAGTGTTAACATAACAACTTAGTTTATTCAATAAAGTACTAACTACTACAACAAACAAAAGAATGTCAATGACGTTACTCGAAATCCTTCCTGTGACACTATCAATGACAGCTAGACACCAGCCCCTCGGACTGCATAATGAACTAACTCGAACATAAGCGTGCCCACAGAGGAATCAACAAGCAAGCAAGAACTAACAGATCTATAATCACAATTACAACAAATGACACAGTGAGTTCTGAAACACGTCTCCAGTAACCTCCTAACTGTTCTACGCCTCAGTGCAGTCTACACCTGCAATAGCGGTTGCAATGCAATCAAATCAGTAGTCTTTCAATGACATCAATAACTAATGGGTTCACTGGCAACTCCAGCACCCTTCCTCAAATTAATCTTTACGTTAACACTTCGTCCCACGGACGATCAACAATCAATACAATTGATTTACGTTAATAACAATAACATTTACGTTAATTTAATAACTCTTACAACTGTCACTAGTAACGCGGAAATTACACAACACTCTACCCGTCGAGCATTCAGTGAGAAAATCCCATTAATCCCTGTACTACAAGACAGCTGATTAATCTCTTTACTAGTTACGTTAATTTACGTTAATCGGTTACTAATCACTCAGCGATGGTAAACTCTGATTTACAATGTCCAAAGTGCTAAGAGAACGGTAATCACTCGTGATTACCTTTAGAGTAATTAATTACTATCCTCAAGATCAATAATTAAACAGTTAAATACGCAACCTTTCACACTGGCTCAGCAATTTACATTAAGGTATGAATTCCGTCTGAGCCTTCCATACTCAGACCAATTCAGGTGGCTAATAACAGTAATTAGGCACCACGTTTACGTTATTCTAAAATGACGTTACTCTTCCCACGAGTCAATCAAGTGCCGGTACTTCCGGACATAAATAACGACGTTACGTTAATGGAACAATGTAGCCTTCGTGTGAGTCGATCAACAAGGATCGAGATTAATTACTTTGACTTCCTGAAACACGTCAATTACCCGGCCCACTGACCGTTAATTACGACAGACAATACTCTAATTCTTATCTGGCTGGTGGCTAGGCTCCTTGAGACTACCGTAGCTGCTTGCAGGAAAGTAAATTAACCCAAACGTATTCTACGTTACTCATATTGTAAAAGAACAAATTCTCTTAAGCAATGGGCGTTCCCTCGGTTACGTTATATTAATTGCCTCGCAATCACCTCACTGAATACTGGACTTCGATGTCCTACCAGATAAACAGGAGAATATATGTATATCCAAGTACTCGTCTACAGCCGAGTTCACCCACGACAATGTCAAATCACACTAACAAATCACAGTGATTTACGTTACAATCCGGTTGCAATGACAATACTGCAGAACCTAGTAAAATAACATACAGGACATGAACCCTCTAGAACACTGCCCCCACAATGACTTTACTGAACTGCAGTTACCCACGGTGATTGCTCAACTCTAGCAACAATCACTAACAATGACAACCCCTTTGCAACAACACACACTGCAAGTACTCTAATTTCCAAGTATTAGAATACTGCTCAACACTTACTTATTACTTACTGTTGCAAATGACCCCAGTGCTCTCAATAACCCCTAGAACATAGGTCCCAAATTTGCAATAACCACACAGTAAATAACACAATAACACTGGGCACCGTGACACTACGATTATATATATATATACAATTACTGCTGACACATGTAGCCTACAGCTATCAAACGTTATTGGGAACACTAAGGAGATCTCGCACTCCTAAATCACATGGGTGAGTGATTTATCGATCACGCATGCCGAATAAACACTCCCGAGTTTTACGTTACTCGACAGAGCGAGGGCTGTCACTCCCGACAGCCTCGTCACTCACCAAATTCTACCAAAATTACGTTAATACTGCAACCACAATATGTATATATATATATAAATCCCATTTGTCACGGTCCTGGGAACAATACAAGGAATTAAAACCACACTGTGGCACACTCCACAATAATCATTGCCAGGAATCACTGACGTTACCACATACCTGAGCGCTCAGTGTTGAAATTCCACACCTGCAAGACTACACATGAAATGATATCACTCCGTCCCACGGACGATCAAGAATGAATAATTACCACAATGGAATAATATAATATTACATGGACATCCTCTCAGTCCTTGGCTAATCTATGTATATACTCTGTTCCCGTGTGTACCCACACACACACACACACTGTACGTCTGTGCTCACAAGACGTACGTCCCTCAGGACTGACACGATGACAAGGATGATTATCTCCTCGTCCACACTTCACTTCACCTACAGGTGCTGCGTGACAATGCGACGGAACACTTGACCTCGAATTCAAGCTTTAGAGACTACTAATCACCAGAAATACACACATAGGTACTTACATTCATACTGCCGGCTTACACACACCATTCCCATACATCAGGCACCCCGCTATGGGTGGCTGGCTCAGTGGTGGTAGGCTGGCTGGTTGGTACCTCAGCGGTATCGTTCGTACAATGGCGCGCACCGAACCCTCCCACAACACGGCTTGTTTCGTACCCTCGACCCACCGGTAAGTGAAGCGTTCGTACACAGGTGACGCGCACAATGATTTCGTCTTAAACAAACATGGGAAATCTGCCTTAAAGCACTAACACTTATTTCCCCGTTCCCATCGACTGCTACAGAGCACTAGCAAGTCTAATCATCACTGGTATGGGATCTACGAGTCTGTTACTGCTCGTATGCACGTTACCCCACGATCCCAGACCGATCACAAGATCTTCTCTACCCACTGTACACTGTCTTTTCCCCTCCAAGCGACGACTTCGGCCGGATTCTGTGACGACCGCTGTCGTAGATGAAGCAGGAGGTGCAGCAGCTGAGTAGTTAATTAAGCCACCCCGACGCACTATACTCAATTTGGCCGAATTGAGCATAGGAGCGTCTTGACAGGGTGATGGCTCCTCCAGAATAACGCTCACACCGTCGATTCCCGCGTATTCCTCGGAATAACCAATGAGAGGAAGGCATACTGGGGCCTACCCCTCTCCTCCAATCAGCGACGGTGTAGCATAGCCCCTAGGGCAACTCCAAGATGGCCGACCAACATGGCGGCTCAAGATGTTTACTAAGATGGCGTCTGTTTCCATGTCGACGGCTCAAATGGCTAGCGCGCGGGAGGCCCACAGCTACCCACGCCAGCGGCCTAACTGTTTTCCCGCGCAAGCTAGTCCCTCGCACCAAGCTATACAATGAGAGATGCTATCGGCTCTATCTCTGTCCACAGACATGCTACCACGGCCACGGTAACATTTCTGGACTGCTGGTGACTGGGGCTCTCACCTGAGCTCAAACACTAGATGTTTCGGTTGCTGGTTACCAAAGTTAAGTCCGCACACTTAACAAGTGCACTTAACAAGTGTACTGGCCTCCCACAGGCATAAGAGCACTATTGTAAGTGAGCTGGTGAACCATCCCCTCACACCATACAAAGCGATCTTTTCAAGACTACCTTATGCTTTACAAGCTTGGCTACATACAACCTACAAGTACTAAAGCCAAGGGTGTACGTGAGTGTGTTATTTGCAAGCACACAGAATGAAGAAATAGGATGCAAAAATCTATCTGTACCTGGTGCAATGAGAGTGAAATCGCGCTGTGCACCATGGACTACTTCATTGATTATTACTCTCTTCCAAAGTACTGAGTGTTACTGTGTAAATAGTGTGTGAAACTGTACATATTTTAATTTTAGTGAATTTTTAACAAGTAATATTGCGACAATAAACATTTATTGTGGACACATTACTGACACATGTATCACAGTTCCATGGAACATTATGAACGTTCTACTGTATACATATTGTAAAGGACACAAATATGCATTATATACGATAAAAAAACAAATGAAACCACATTGGAAATACATAGAACAAATAATTGAAAATATATTTGTGGCAACACCCGGTGCTTGAATGGCCCGTGTCTGGGAGAGTCATGCACGGGCGAACTCTGATGACGTCACAGCGCACAGTGTCTACGTCCCCACAGCCAAAGTGAGTGGAATTTGGTATTTATTTTTACATAGACATGTTCAGGGAAGGGAATTTATCATTTTACGCAGAAAAATGATTTTTTTGGGAACACTTTATTTCATGCGCACAAAGGAAATTTCACAACAAACTCGGCGCAGCACGGTGATTAATCAAAATGGGGCTAATAAAGCCTAAAGGGTCAAAAGGTTTTCTGACAAAGGATAATAACTTCCTCATGGTTAAAGGAGAATTAGTAGTTTCCACTGATTTAATATTTAACTCATCAGCAGAAGTATTCCATTCCATGCCAACAACTTTCAAAATGTGAGGTACTTTTCACCCTGGAAATTAATTTTCTAATGTCTGATTTAATTGTTCATCATTAGAAGCCCACGACTGTACAGGCATATTAGTTCCCAGTAATTCGCGATTAGCCTCATGATATATTTCAATTAATTTTGACTTATCACTTGTAGTTCCCTGGACATTGTCTACATATAGATTATTGCTAATTTCGGTCTGGTGAGGACTATCAGATTTCTTCAAATGCGTATCCAATGTTGCTTGAAGTAGAAACGGAAAAGAGGTGGCCCCAAATAAGACTGATGCAAATGTATAAGCTACGATTTCACTATGTGGATCATTAATATCCTTTACCCAGAGGAATTTTGTGAAATTTTGGTCTTCTTCTTGTAGACCTACTCTGAGGAAAGCCTTACTTATATCGGCCTTATAGGCATAGGTTCCTAGAAGAAACCATAACAACACGTCATTGAGTCGTTGGGTCAGACTCGGGCCAGTTTGTAGGCAATTGTTAAGTGAAATACTATT
This sequence comes from Procambarus virginalis, assembly GCA_020271785.1. Taxonomy (NCBI): domain Eukaryota; kingdom Metazoa; phylum Arthropoda; class Malacostraca; order Decapoda; family Cambaridae; genus Procambarus; species Procambarus virginalis. The sequence goes on from WNGS01004930.1 coordinate 9,019, forward strand.
TGTCTTCACCTTGGAACAATAGAGTTGAATACAATTCTGATGGGCATAGTAATTGAATCTTTGAAGATGGTGTGGTGAGGCAAGTAATGTCTCTCTTTAGAATTATCATTTTTAACAACTTCAATAAACATGTTGTCAATTTGTTGTTATATCAAGTTGTGATACAGTTGTAATTTGTCAGGTTGCTTATTTAGTTGAGCTACCTGTGATTTTAACTGACTTAATGCCATGAAGTGATTTACTGGTAATTATGGATAATTTAATTTCCATGGCAATTTAGCCCATTATTGACTATATAAATAACTAAGGTTTAGGTATTGTTGATAAGTCCAAGTGTCGTCTGGACTTGGTTGCTCAGGGACAATTCCTAAAGTATCTATATCTCATAATCTATATTTATACAGTCTCCGTGGTGTAGTGGTAAGACACTCGCCTGGCGTTCCGCGAGCGCTATGTCATGGGTTCGTATCCTGGCCGGAGAGGATTTACTGGGCGCAATTCCTTAACTGTAGCCTCTGTTTAACGCAACAGTAAAATGTGTACTTGGATGAAAAAACGATTCTTCGCGCCAGGGGATCGTATTCCAGGGACCTGCCCGAAACGCTACGCGTACTAGTGGCTGTACAAGAATGTAACAACTCTTGTATATATCTCAAAAAAAAAAAAAAAATAATTTATGTACGGGGGGATCAGAGGTATCTTCAGCCATGTCTCTGAACTGGAGTGGTGACTGTTCCAAGCCAAGTCACACAACCATAATTGAGTTAATTTGTTGATTATTCCCTGATATGGAAATTTTCTGAGGTAGCACTGGTCCAGTAAGCAATTTGCTTCCGGCTGATAGCAACAAATTCATTCCCAGTTGCTTGGTGCATCCAGTGATAAACTTATAATAATAATCTGCCCCTACAAATATACCATCATCGGTAAGGCAGATTTTATTTTGTAATCAGCCAACTTTACCTCTTTACTTTTGAGAAGTTTGGCTGTGTTCCCCTAGACCATAAACATATAGGTCAGATGAGATATTGTCTACAACAATAACCTGTACCGGGTTGGCATAGCCTCCTAGGCGAACCAAAACTCTCACAACCTTATAATCGCAAGGTCCGGTGTTTGTGAAAAATCTTGAAATGTTTAATTTCACTTGACACAAGGGTTTGAGTTTCAACTGATCAGCTAGTTGTTGTGTAAAGAATGTTTTCTGGGACCCTTGGCCAAAAAGACTACGTGGGGTGATCCTTGATTTCTTATTTGTTAACTGCAGCTGAGCTGTAGGTAACGTTGTTATATTATCTGACTTAGTAGCAAGTACTCTAACTTCTTGACGTACTTTGCAGTATTGTACAGTGGTGGAGGTATTCTGTTCCACTTGAGGTTTTGTTGACCTCATTTGTGCTTCTCCACACAGTGTAAAGTGATGTTGGCCTTTATGGCACTTGTTGCACACATGCAAGACATCCATACAATTGCTATGATCATGTGATCCCATGTGTGGGAACCGACCTGTGAGATTTATATATATTTAATTTATATGAATTTATATAGAATTTATATTTACGTTAATTTTTATACTTCGATAGCAATTTGTATAATGTTGAGTGGACTGTATTTCTGCAATAATCTCACAAATCGATTCATACACATTAGGGGGGGTTATATTGAATTTATATATATGCAGCCAACCAAACTACAGTATTAAACCACATATATTGTTAAACATTAAAGAGGTTCCTTATCTTATTATACAGTAGGCCTTGTTCACCAGGTAAAACTATGATGTAGACACCAAATTTTCCTCGTGTGAGGTAGCTTCCATCACCCTGGTAACTGATGCACAAAGCATGCTTCCTCGTCTTGTACCTGTCAAGGGGCGCTAGCTTATAAAGCCAGAATCCTAATATATGACAGCTATATCAGAGAAAACACTGTACTTGAACCATAAAGACCAAGGCTTAATTACCTTTTTTGAGTCGATCATTCGTGTTCTAACCGGTTGCCCAATAATATCTACCTAACATTAATGGCCAAAAATGATTGGATAAACGGGTTTCGGAAAGACACCTCCCTTGTATTGATGACAGCGTGTTGATGATGGCAGACCTTTGGTTTCCATAACACTTCGTCCAAGAGAATTGATAGGAGCCGAATTGCTCCACGACTCTGTGGTCTTAATAACAACAATGGCACTCCATAATACTGACGCTACTGGCCGACATTGTCCAGATATGATAGGAGCCAAATTGCTCCATGCGTCTCAGAGGCGACAACAACAATGGCTGACCACTCCCTACTCACTGACGCCTCCCTCACTTTGTAGAGATGACAGTAACTGATAGAATGGTCACATTTACTCTATTTTGATATTGATAATTAAGTTAACTAAAATAAGATGTTTTTATGATGGTAAAAGTCCAAAGACTAATGTATTTAAGAATAATTCCAACACAATAGCTGGTGAATTATAATAGTATGTGGCTATGATATCCCGTTTTCTATAGATGGAAACTCCACTACAAGCTACATTTCTATGGGTAACTTGTTTATACAATGCAGCAACATTATCTGCAATTGTATGTAATATTAAATGGTGTCGGATTTTCCGACACCATGCATCTTGTACATCGAAGTAACTCTTTGAGACGTTTAATTCTTGCATTACGACCTATGTAGTTACTATATCTAGATGTATTATGTTCTCCCTGGCAGAGCAAACATTTTCTCTCTCCTGTAGTAGTGGTTGTCTTAGGAAGCACATTAACTACAGGTTCAGAGGGATTTGCTCAATAGGTACCTACATTGCAACTCTTCCCTCTTGAAGTGGGGTAGTCGATTTATATTTATGTATGTTGGACTTAACTGGGTTAATTTTTGTGTTTACTGATTTATCAGTAATAGGCTGTTTAGGTTCAGATTTTATTTTATCATGAGCCTTTAGCCGGTTGACATTGATTCTCAGTCCCTCGAAAATTTGGTCAAGGGAAAGGATCTCTGTTTTGTAATGGGAGCAGATTTCTGCTAAGATATTTCCAGAAAGTTTCCTCTGAAGTAGTTTTAATGACCATTCTGAAACTGATACATTTACCTCAGTACCTAACGCTTTCACAAGGGACTCTACTTCCAACCTAAAGTCTCGTAGCGAGTCTGGTCGATTACTAGGTGAACTTATATCCACTAATTGATAAAAAAAATAGCTACACTTAATTCCTTGTTATAGTAATTAACTTCCAACAGTTGTATAGCTATATCATAGTTATAGTCTTCAAGAAATAAATTAGCTATAACCTTCTTAGCTTCCCCTTTGAGGAGACATTGAAGGTAAGAAAATTTAGTTATCTTATTTATGGAGGTTTTAGAATGTATATGAGCATTAAAAGAAGTCCAAAATGTATCCCAATTTTCTTCATCCAGTCCAGCAAAGGTGAGCAAGTCTAAAGAAAGTAAACGTGCCTCTGCTTGAGCTGTACTGTGTTGAGATACTGTTACATTAGGTGTTACTTTATGTGTATTTAATATAGTAAGTAGAAGATTGAACTTATCTTGAGTATCATCTTCATACTGAGATGTTTCTGCTATGATCAGGTCTATTTCATCAGGATCAGTGTCACTATTGTTCACACACTGACATACGACTCATTCATAGTCTTAACTTGTTCAAATTTGCGGTCAGCTACTCTTAGAGATATTTCTAGTTGATTACATTCAACTGGTGTTGCCTTGGATAAGTTCTCTGGCTTATTGAGCAATCTCGTTAAATGACCTTTAAGGCCTATCAGGGATCTCTTGAATTTTTCTGGAGTACCCATATTGACTTTATTTTCAAGCTTTGTAGGGTTTGCACGGTTGTTATTTATATAACTAGGATACTTATTCATTTAGTTGATGTTGTAAATCGTAAAACTTTTAGATTTCGTCTGTATTTAAATCTGTAGGGCATATACACAAAATATCCTCAACGTATCTAAACCATAGAATGAGTCCAGGGGTAATTTTTTAAACAAATTTCTTTGCGAAGAATTCCATGTGCAAGTTTGAAAGCAATGCCGATAAAGAATTCCCCATTGCCATTACAAAAGTCTGTAAATAATACTCATTATTGAAGGTAAATTTACATTCTTTTATGCACAACTTAACACTATTGACAACAATATCACCAGAAAGAGGTAAAACATGATTCAATAATTCATGAGCAAGATAATCAAGAATATCATCAAAAGGCACCTTTGTAAACAAAGAACATCCGGCAAAACTGATTTTTAATCAGTTTTGATGTTTCAAACATCTAATGATTTGAAATGTAGAATTTCAAAACATAAATACTCTGTAAGACATGGCTAATTATCTTACAGAGCTTTATTTGTTCATTTGTCAGAAAATTCTCACCAAATTGATTGTGAGAGGGATTCTTCAGTACTGAATTGTAAAAGCATGTTAAATTGGAACATAATTGAATCTGCTTTAATACAGATTTCAAAATCATGTAATATGAATATTAGTAGTGGTTTATATTATTTAGATACATTTTTTGATTGATCAGTTAAAGGGCAATTTGAGTAGGATCATTGATACACATTTTCTCACTAATTCATTGTTAATATCCACTATCTTATGCTATTATTATCCATGGGTAATAACATATGGGCCTATTGGCCCATATGTTGCAGCTCTTATTTTATTTCCACCTAATACTATTCATATATTTGTCATTGTCCCTCACTTCATTTCACCCCTCTCTCTCTCCTGCCTACATATATCCAAACTTACTGACTTGTAAATCATTCCTTCTGAAGATGTATTATTAACATACGAAAGTACTTAAGGAAATTCCTGTTTCAATTTTTCCTTTGTGGTCTGACACTGTCATATATATATTGTGACGATAATCTCCTTCAAGAGAGATTTGGCCTGCTCTTTCCTTCATCATGTTACTTCAGTACGGCTACAACATCTAGATACTACAATCAAGAGTAGTATATATTTAGTAGAATAAGTTTCTACAGGGGATATACGTACCCTACACTCGCTCTCCACTTCCCCCTCCTCGCTGTCACCACAACACCCTCGTCGATCACCAAACTACCACTTCCAGCCAGCACGCTTCCCATTGGTGAATCGGCGACTCCACTCGGCTTCAGCGCCATCTGCATAGCCGACGACTAAGCATGCACGAGCCGTTGGATTTAGAATATTCTATGCTCTCAAGGCTGATACATCAATCTAGTATATGCTCTGTGTAATAGTGGAGGTTTTCAGCCAGCCAATATTCTCAGCACCTTTTAATTCATTTTTTGTCTTGTACATTGTAGAGTAACGTAACCATTGTTTTATTTTATATTATTTTTTGACTTTGTAATTTTGTTTAATTCGCACTGTTCATAGCCAAGGGATTATCTTTGTTCATATTTGTTTTCAAGTCAATTAAAGTTTCATTGTTCATACGATTTGTTTTGCGTGTTTTTCCCTTTTAGTTGACCACAGGAGGCAACAGCCACGCAGTCAACTTTTTTTTTTTTTTTTTTTTGTAAATGTGATTGGCATTGACACCAGCCATTGGGAGGACTGCCGTACACCTACATTTTTTCCATCACATTTAATGGGGGCCTGTCCTAGGATCCTCACTCAGGTACTGATACTAGAACATCAATTTGTGGTAAGTGTACTTGGCTTTGACACAGTGGCTTTTCAATATTTTCATAACTCTTAATATTTATATGGTGCTGTGTATTTTGTGCATTCCAAGGGTAACATATTGTGAGTATTGGATAACTGTGGATTACGTGGTGACTAGAGGCCTCAGTCACTCTCTTAATTGGTCGTTCATCCCTCAGTGTTATTACGTGTGTATTCCACCTTTTTCTTCCCTAGAATATTTCTTAATTACGACAGATCATCACTTTGGTACCCTGGCACTTTGGTTTGTCTTCGGGCCACTCACCCTATCTTCTGCAATCCGACCAAAGGAGGATAAAGAGGGCCATAGTTCCTCTAGCATGGACTACGCTGTTGAGTTGGGACCTCAACCACAGTTCTCGTCACCAGTTGACACTCGCACCCCTGCACATCGGTCAAAGATTATGATATTTACTCAGGTAGGGAATTGGCTTTCTTTTTCAGAGCACAAAGAACGCAAATTCTGTAAGTATCATCTAGTTAAGTAGGAAACCCCTTGCTTCTGTCCTATAGAGACCCGGCAAGGTATCCCTACATTCTTGGACTACCCTTTCACTTTTGAAACAATTAAAGTTTCATTTGTTTTTGAAACTATTAGTTTCATTTATTTAGTAGGATTTTCTTGCCCTTATTCACGTATATTGAGTGCCGGATACAAGATTTTCTGCGATTTTGATTGAATAATTACTTAACATCTAATATTAACGTTAATTGTTTTCATATTAACGATTGAATTTTCAAAGGATAGTCACCAATTGCCACGTCATCCTGTTACTGACATTTATAATATCACAGGTATATTCGCTGTACATTTATTTGCTATCTCAAAATGTTTCGTCTCTCAGCATTTCGTAATGATCCAGTAAGTGAAGTAGGGAACTTAATTCGTGCCAAGAGGACAGAATTACAAACTCTAGCACATGAGTATCAACTAGATGTTCCCCATGGAGCCAACAAAAGTAAATTGCACAACCTTATCCTGGACCACCTCTTAGAGGATGGAATTACAGACTCTGATTCTCACGAAAACTATTCTATTGCAGATCGGCATGCTCTGGCAGCTATGAAGTTAAAGTTAGAACTAGCCAAGGTAGAGCGTGAACAACAAAAAGAAGCTCTCCAGATAAGGAGAGAAGAGGCTGCTCTAAAGAAAGAAGAACAGGAATGCGAGGCTACCCTAGAGCGTGAGCGTCTAAAAGAACAAGCTGCCTTTGAGAAGGAAGCTCTACAAAGGAAGGAACAAGAGGCTGCCCTTCAATGTGAGCGTGAGAGGGAACAACTTGAAGCAAGAAAACGTAACCTGGAGATGCAACGTGAACACGATAAGAAGCAAGCCGATAGTGTTCTAGAATACCATAGACAAAAACGCGACTTGGAAACTACACACCACACTCGGCGCCAACAAGCTACAGACAGTCTTCCAGTAAGCTTCAATGTCTCCCAGGCAAGTAAGTTAATGTCACCATTTGTTGAGACAGAGATAGATGTGTTTTTTACTACTTTTAAGGCCCCAGCCATAAAACTTAGCTGGCCTGAAGATCAGTGGTCTATACTTATCTTGAGGTTATCTTGAGATGATTTCGGGGCTTTTTAGTGTCCCCGCGGCCCGGTCCTCGACCAGGCCTCCACCCCCAGGAAGCAGCCCGTGACAGCTGGCTAACTCCCAGGTACCTATTTACTGCTAGGTAACAGGGGCATTCAGGGTGAAAGAAACTTTGCCCATTTGTTTCTGCCTCGTGCGGGAATCGAACCCGCGCCACAGAATTACGAGTCCTGCGCGCTATCCACCAGGCTACGAGGCCCCTATACTTCTCAGAGTGCATCTCACAGGTAGAGCTGCGATTACTCTCAGTACCTTAGCGTCTGAGAATGAATACCAGACCCTAAAGCAAGCAGCTTTAGACGCCTACCTTTTCTCCACCGAAAGCTACAGACGAAAATTCCGTGATTATCTAAAGGCAAGTGCTACCACCTATTTAGAATTTGCCAATACTAAGAAAAGATATTTCATGAAATGGCTGGAAGCAGCCCATGTTTCTACATTTTCAGACCTTGTCAACCTTATTCTAGTCGAAGAATTCTTTCGACGTATTCCTGCTTCCAACCGTCTTCACTTAGCGGATAAGGAGGAAACCGACTACATCAGATGTGCAAAGTCGGCTGACACCTACAGACTTATACACAGGTTGACAACTGACACATCTTCCAGTAAGTAATCTTGGCCTGATTATGACAAAGTGAGTACCCATCAAGCAACCTCCCAATTATATTGTAAGTATTGCAAGCTCTATGGACAAACCATAGATAAATGTGGAAAAGCCCAATACAAAGGCTATAGTGAAACTCCTAAACCCAAACCGACTCCTCCTAAGTCTGGTAAGCCTGTGATGAATGTTGGTGTTCCTATTAATACTATTTCTCTCTTCAGCAAACACCTATACCCTGGAACTGTCTCTGCCAACAAAACAGAATCGAAGGGATGTTCTAAAGTGAAGATCTTGAGGGACACAGCTGCTCTTCAGTCTATCATTTTGAAATCGGCTGTGTCAAACATCACCTACACCGGGGAGACGGTCCTTATCACTGACCTCACTGCTACCACTCTGTATCCACTCGCCAGAGTCCACCTGGATAATTGTCCCTTCGTGCAAGGTGAAGTCCAAGTCGCCATCCGGGAAAAGCCTTTTCCCATGAAAGGGGTACAACTTCTCCTGGGCAACGACTTGGCCGAAGATCTGCAACCTTCCCACTTGATCATCATGGACAAACCCCAGGTATGTGACTCTGTAGTGGAAAACCCCATCTTGAAGTATGTTCCAGCAGAGGTCCAAGAAAGTGATGAAGTCTCTCCTCCGGTTTTGGTGACAACCCGTGCGCAAGCTGCACGCCCGCAACCAGCTGACTCTACTGCAACAGCTGTCCCTCAAGACCATCAGAATCTACCACCGAATCTTACTATGTTGGAGTTCCGTAAGTTACAGAGGGAGGATCCTTCATTAACACCATTATTCTTCCAGGCCGAGACTCAATCTGACAGTATTCCTGGGTTCTTCCTAGAGAACCAATTGCTCTACCGGAGGTACCGACCCAGTAAACTAACGGAGGATGACGATTGGGCTAATGTCGACCAACTAGTAGTTCCCACCAGCCTACGGCCTGATATTCTACACCTGGCCCATGGAGCACTTTCTCACTATGGTTTTAATAAAACCTATCACGGAATCAGACAAGACTACTACTGGCCAGGTATGATTAAAGATGTAAAACTTATGTACAACAGTGTCATACATGTCAGATGGCAGGAAACCTAACATCCCGATTCCCAAGGCTCCTTTGATTCCTATCCCGGTGCCTTCGGAACCTTTTCACAGACTCATCATAGACTGTGTTGGTCCTTTACCCCGACCAGTTCTGGCAACGCTTATATACTAACCATCCTGTGTCCAACCACCAGATTCCCCATAGCAGTTCCTGTAAAGAACATTACGGCTGCTACGGTGGTGAAACAACTATTGAAGATCTTTACACAATATGGATTTCCTCGGGAGATTCAAAGTGACTGTGGCACCAACTTCACCAGTGATCTCTTCAAGAAGACACTGGAAGAATTCAACATCACTCAGGTATTGTCCAGCCCCTATCATCCTGCTTCACAGGGTTCTCTTGAACGTAGTCACCAAACGATAAAATCACTCCTTAAGAAATTTGCAATGAAACTATGAAAGACTGGGATAAACAACTTGACATCATCATGTGCATTTTCAGAAGTCTCCCAAATGAGTCTCTAGGAGTGTCTCCTTATGAGATGCTCTACGGACGTAAGTGCCGTACTCCTCTTAAAGCTTTTAAAGACTCTCTACGTAATGCCACCTTCAGTGACCCTCAGTATGTGCCCCAGTTTCTTCAAAACTTAAAGCACATTCTAGAGAGAGTACGTAAATTTGCCAATGATAATTTATTGAAAGCTCAAGATAGGATGAAGACTCATTTTGACAAACGCAGCAAAATCAGGAAATTTAAAACAGGAGACTTCGTGTAGCATATTTTCCGATCCCTGGTTCTCCATTGCAAAATAAGTTTTCAGGACCTTACCATCAAGGAGTGCAGAAACAACCACAACTACGTTCTTGAGACTCCAGATAGGCGGCGGAGGACCCAGTTGTGCCACGTCAATCTTTTGAAGGAGTATAAAGGTATTCCCCCACTGTGCTAATATCTCTCTCCACTTTAAAGATCCATACCTCCACAGTGAGACCTTCCCTGCTTCTCCTCCTGAAAGCACTAACTCTGAGTCAGTGCCTTCCAACTCGGAAATCCTTACTGATCTTCTAAATATTTACAGGACTGTAATAGTGCTCCTCTCATCAAAGTTCTTCAAGAACATCAGAAGTTGTTCAGCGATGATCCCCAGGAGTGTAATGTGGTTCAGCACGACCTTCACGCTGCGATTTAATAAATCCGCAATGTCCTATTTTGCCTTATTATCGAACATTGATGGCATTGAGCCTTTTGTTTGTAAATTCCAGAACTTTTTAAATTTGCGCCAGTCAGATAAAGGGAAATGCAGGTAAGGGTTTGCTATCCTTGGAGCTGGTATTGGTAATATTGTTGGAGCACATGAAAGATATTATGACGAGGAATGGGAACAAACCCATTATTTGTATTCAGTGCAGGGGAGGTAATAAGAACATAAGAACATAAGAACAAAGCCAACTGCAGAAGGCCCTATTGGGCCCATAGCGAGGCAGCTCCTATTTATAACCACCCAATCCCACTCATTTACATGTCAACCCATGCTTGAAACAATCGAGGGACCCCACCTCCACAATGTTACGCGGCAATTGGTTCCACAAATCAACAACCCTGTTACTGAACCAGTATTTACCCAAGTCTTTCCTAAATCTAAACTTATCCAATTTATACCCATTGTTTCGCGTTCTGTCCTGTGTTGATAGTTTCAATACCCTATTAATATCCCCTTTGTATGTCCATTCCCCACTTGTATACCTCTATCATGTCACCCCTAACT
>WNGS01004930.1:32540-45414 GCA_020271785.1 Procambarus virginalis
CTTCGCCTTTCCAGTGAATGCAAATTAAGCTTTGTTAATCTTTCTTCATATGAAAGATTTATAATTTGGGGAATTAACTTAGTCATCCTACGCTGGACACGTTCAAGTGAATTTATATCCATTCTATAATATGGCGACCAAAACTGAACTGCATAATCTAAATGGGGCCTAACCAGAGCAAGAGATATAGCTTGAGAACCACACCAGTGTTGTCTTGTTAATGATGTTGGGAGAGTTAGAAGTGAGGAACTAATACAGAAATTCAAGACAGCAATAGAATTAGTTAGGAGCAAGGGAGGAATCCTGATCATATGTGGCATTCTTCCAAGAAAGGGAGTGGGAAATGAATGGATGTCGAAGGCACTTGGTGTCAATTGCAGGCTGGAAAGATATTGCAAATCTAATGCAATATCTTATATAGACAACTGGGAACACTTCTATGGAAGAAATGAAATGTATGCTCGTGATGGGGTGCATCTATCGAGAGCTGGGGTTGTTGCTGTTGCAAACTCGTTGGAAGAAGTGATTAGAGGTGTTTGTTTGGGTTTAAACTGTTAGTAGATAGAGGTATGGGAATTGAATTTGGAGGAAGGATGTAATAAAAGTATGTGTTTGCGGGAGAAAGGAATTGGCAAAATGATCAGGGAAAGAGAAGGGCCTCAAAATAACAATTCACTTAGGGTATATTACACAAACAGTAGAAGTCTAAGAAATAAAATTAACGAATTAAATGCTCTTGTATGCCCGGAAAAAAATGATATTATTGCACTTACCGAAACGTGGATGAATGTAGAAAATAGAGAACTATAAGCTGAATATAAAAAAATGGATTTAAACTATTTCACAGATAGATATATTGGACGAGGAGGGGGATTAAACATTTATGTTAGGGAAAATTTGAAATGTAGTCTAAAAGAGGGAATCAAAGCTGAGCCACACTCAGAAACTATTTGGCTAGAATTAAACGAAAAAACACAACTTCTTATAATAGGAGTTATATACAGGTCACCAAATTTAGACAGAATGGAAGCAAAGCATCTATGGAATGAAATATTTAGAGCATCTAGATCTAACAGTATTTGTGTCATGGATGACTTTAATTTTAGTGGAATAAACTGGATTAACAGAACAGGGAATAACGAAGCGGAAGATTTTCTAGAATTAATTGACGATTGCCATCTTATGCAACACATTAAGGAAGCAACGCGGGAAAATAGTATTTTAGATTTAGTGTTAACTAACAGGGAAACACAAATAAATGACATAAAAAAAGGGAGTGAACTAGGGAATAGTGATCATGTGATGAAAATTTTATCCACCATTTAATCTCATATCATATTTAATTAAATAATTAATTCAAATAATTAGAAGTGGACTGTAAAAACTTCTATATATATAGCGGAGTGATTCTCCTACACATCTTTTGGGGGGTAAATTCAATAATATTAAAACTACGTATAACATATACAATATTTTCATATATAAATCCGCAATGAATTAAAGTATGGGGTTAGTACGTTAACTACTGAGTAATCAATATTTAGAAGCTTAGCTGTCAAAAGCGAATGGAGAATACGTCCAACAGCTCTGTAACCCGTTTAATTCTGTCAATGCCTGTTGTCTCGGGCGACACATGATTTCTCTGGACGGAATACACTTGTTTGGTAGATAGCTCCACTCTGCAATATTAATATAAAAAAATTCTACCTAAGAGTGTATATGTACATACATACTCATGAAATTAGAGCTGACTGGGTATGGGAAATACACTCACGGCCTTTTTTGATGTTCCTTTAGCATAATGGCAAGGGGCACCCTACGTTAACAATGTTATCTTGAGGTTATCTTGAGATGATTTCGGGGCTTTTTAGTGTCCCCGCGGCCCGGTCCTCGACCAGGCCTCCACCCCCAGGAAGCAGCCCGTAACAGCTGATTAACACCCAGGTACCTATTTACTGCTAGGTAACAGGGGCATAGGGTGAAAGAAACTGCCCATTGTTCCTCACCGGCGCCCGGGATCGAACCGGGGACCACAGGATCACAGTCCAGCGTGCTGTCCGCTTGGCTGACCGGCTCCGATCGGCTGGGTCATGGCCACAACGAATAATTCTAGAGATACTTAACCTGCCAAACGCGGTGTCCTCGATAAGATGAAGCTGTCAGATCTGTCTGAGGTTCATTAATGCATGGACATTTCTATAAACAGACGTTAATGAAGACTAACTTCAGGGCACAAATCCAATATGGCTCCTATCTCAGCCAAGTCTCTCTAGCCAGTGCTCTGCGCGCCACCTAGAGCCGGAACCCGTAAACTTGGTAAATAATTCTCAATATTTTGCTCTGATTTCCTATTAAAAGGAGACTTGTCAACGTTATTTTGCGTCACAATAACGTTTTGAATAACAACAGATGGTTTGCCACTGTGTATATTATTAGTCCTAAATAACATTAGATTGAAATTGAAATTGAAATTGAAATAAGTTTATTGATGTAAAATACACACAAAGGGATGAGGTAGCTCAAGCTATTCTCACCCCGTTCAGTACATATACACACATCACAAACCATAAACATATTACCAAACATTCTGAGAGATAACATATACATTTCCTGACATTAGATGAAATACTTATATACGTAGGTGAATTTTAGTTCATAGATTTTGTTTATTGGATCAGCTGATAGTAGCTGTAGCAAAATTTCTCCAATAAACAGCAATATAATTTCCTAAATTGAATTAAACCAATTACCAATCTGTATTCATTAATGAATTCAACAAGGTTAGACTGGGTTTAATTCGATTTACGTATATATATAATTTATTCTCGAGGGAGCCAGGCGGCTAACGCAATACCGGCCCCGATATTAATAAGAATTTGATGGTACTACACTATTGATTAGTAGTGTTAGTAAATTATAATTCCTAGTACAATAAATACCTCTTATCACACTAGGGGTTAGTATTTGGGTCTCGGAAATTTCCGATATAACTCTGGCGGCGGGAAAACAAGGGGTCGCAGTTCATGCTTCAGTACTGACGTACCTGATGCTCTCCCTCGAAGTTATAAATTCATTACATGTTAGTAAGTTACTTCATTACATTACAGAAATCACAATAGCGTGAAGAGATAGAACGGCATATTGACATAGCTTGAGTGCATTGGGGAGTTGTGTAAAACCCTGGTTTGTGTCTTGGAAAGGCTGCAGGATCCAATAAGTTCAGTAGAACTTCAGTTTCAACTTTCTTGACCATGTCGTAGCTCAGTCGATAAAGGCAGCGTCTGGGATGATCTCGGACGTAGGTTCGAATCCTCGTCACGGCCCTTGTGGATTTGTTCATTTGATGCATCACGCTATTGTGATTTCTGTGTCATGAAATCATCTCAACCTCAGACGACTATCATCTGTATTTATGCAGAATTAAAATATTGTTTAAGTTATAATTTACATTGTTGCACTGCAATCCTAGATGGACGAGTGCTAGTATTTGTAGAGTTATTTTCTTCTGGAATCTGGGATAAGTTTGTATCTGAAGAACTTTCATGTTCTTTCAATTATAGAGTAATTAATTTCTCTAAACTTTTTAGGGTGGTCGTACACTGGACCCTAAATATTCTTAGTATTCCTTGGTGATCTGGGTGGACAGCAATAATTTTGCCTATAGGCCAGTCTGACCTTGGTCCGTCACAATCAACTAAAACCAGATCACCTGGTATTAAACTGAGTTTATTATAGGGGCTTGCACCTCCATAATGATATTCTCTCAGAGCAGTTGGATACTCACGAGTCCACACTTCATTCTACCAGCCTATCACTCTGGAAAGATGTTTATAATTTTCCACCAAGTCGCTCCTTTCGACTTATGAGGGGTCTTCTGGATACTCATCTTCTAGAGAGATTAGAGGACAAAGAAGGCTCCCATTTATCAGATGAGAGGGACTCAGTGGTTCTCTTTGTGAGAAATCACCTGAGAGATAAGTTAGGGGTCTATAGTTGACTCGTGCCTCTATTTCCGTGACAATGGTTTGAAGCTTGGTGAGGCTAATTTTTTGACGATGTAGGGCTTTTCGTAAGCATCGTTTCACAGTGCCTGCCATTCGTTCATAGAAACCCCCTTGCCACGTTACTCTGGGAGGTATAAATTTCCAGTGGGACTGGAAACAGTCTTTGTTATGGTACAGTCTTTGTTGTGGTACAGTCTTTGTTGTGGCACAGTCTTTGTTTTAAGACTGCACGTACTTCTGGGTGATTCTAAATCTCCCTTAGACAGGCTTCTCCTGCCACAAAATTGGATCCATTATCCGAGATCATTAATTTGGGGCAGGACCGACGTGCTACAAACCTTCGAAAGGCTTGTAGAAAGGCTTCTGCACTCATGTCAGAAGTTACTTCTATGTGTACACCTCTTATAGTGGCACACGTAAAGAAACATATATAGGCTTTCACCGGAAGGCCTGTTAAAACAAGGGCTCCTGTGTAATCTACCCCAGTGGTCTCAAAGGGACGAAAGTGTACAACTCGTTCTCTAGGTAATGATGGAGGTCCTGGGTGCAGACACACCCGAGCGTCATACCTCCTGGTTGAAACCTGGTTGATGGGGTTCTGGGAGTTCTTCTACTCCTCAAGCCCGGAACGAGGCCAGGCTCGACTTGTGATACTAAGGTCATCCGGCTGATCATACAAAATTTAATTATAGATTTGACAGTTTGACGACCCTGGGGAAGCGAAAACTTCTGCCATAAATCAGTGAGTGTCTAACACTCCCCCATGCAAAGTGCCATATTCATGACAATATAATACTATTAGTTTGCTAATGATGTGGTGACGAGGAAGAAGCATAGGATTCTTTACTTCTAAATCAATTTTTGCATGTTGCAAACGTCCTCCACATTGTAAAACATTATGATTGTCGGAGTCAAACCATATGCCTAAAGATCTTACCAATTTATCAGGGAGATTCTCATAATCTCTCCCATAGGTTTCCATCTGTGCTTGTTTGACCCAATTTTTAATTGGGCTAGGGAATTAGTATTTGATTCCTGTCTTGTTAAGAAATCTAAACACTATTTGGGTAACCCCTAGTAATTTACTTAAACTAGAATAATGATTAGGATCAGTAGCCAAAGATCGAGGGGGTTCTGGGGCCTCAGTGGGGCTAGTGATATTGGTCACTATGACGTGTGACTTTTGTTTAAGCCCCTGACCATTGACCAGCTATTGGGGTCCCTTAAACCACGCCTCGGTTTTAACCAATTGCCTTAATGTTAATCCTCGTGAGAGATAGTCAGCTGGGTTATTCTTGGTAGGGACATGTCTCAATTTATATTCAATTGACAACTCTCCAATCTCCATAACTCTGTTACTGACGTAGGGAGTTTTGTTGTGATTGTTTTTTACCCATTGTAGGATTGCTTCATTGTCTGACCACACTACTATCTCAGAGAAGTGAATATTGTTTAGTGTCTTTGTCAGGTAATGAGCCAATCGGACACCTACCAACAAAGTCGTTAATTCCATTTGTGGTAATGACCTCTTCTTTAGTGGGGCCACTCTGGCTTTAGAAGTAAGTAATATTGATTACTCTGTATTCACTAAATAGGCTACTGCGCCATATGCTTTGTCTGAGGCATCGCAAAACACATTCAAATTGGTGGGTTGTTTTAGTCCTATGGCATTACGAGGAAATTTAAGAGTACTGAGAATATTTAAATCCGCTGTCATCTGCTGCCATTTGTCTTGCAAGTCAACAGGCAATGGATCATCCCAACCCATTTTTGTTTACCAGCACTCCTGCATGAGGAGTTTGCCTTTAACCACTTAACTGCGCCAACTAAGTATTCTTGGTCGGCAGGAAACTGCGCCAACCATGAAAACTATTTTTTGATTTTTCCGTACCCATTCTAAATGTGTGCGAGGTTGGTTGTGTACAAAATGGACTCTTAGGACCTCCCGTGGGAGGCAGCCATCTTGGAAAAAAATCCCAGAATGCCCAAGGGCTGCTGGCTGGGTTAGTACTGAGTGAGCAACTATGGGTGGCGCATGGGCCTTTGGCTCCCAACCACCTGTCCGACGCGGTGTTGAAAGATAACGCTCTGTCGGTGATATTCAAACCTTATTGTTTAAAGAATATAAGGGGTCATAATTTTGGTGAAGCTAGGCGCAATAAGGCCATAACACAAAGGTTGGATGCAAGTGATATAGCACCTATGAGGACGATACAGCGAGCGTATCCAGTTGTAGCTCTGAGCGTCACCCTTGCAATCCTATGCTATTTCCAATTTATTTAGATGATACATAGATGAATCGTTTTCTGCATTCAGTGATGATGCATCTGATACAAGTAGCATAGATGAACAGTGTTAGCGGCTTCCATGGAGGTGTTTTCCATAGATATTTTCAAGAATACCTGAATCTCTTCCTGACTGACGGACACTCTTTGAGGCGAGCTGAATCTCTTTCTGACTGACGGATACTCTTTGAGGCAAGCTAAATCTCTTCCTGTATGGGTCCATATGTGAGAGTTTTTTTGAGCTGTGCTGACTTACGTCAGTACATTGGAATAAATGCAATTGGTATAAGGAATTGAGCTCGGAAAATTTCTAAGAATTTTCTTATTCTTTAACCTTTATTCCTGTCGTGATATTCAACTAGGTCGCCTGAGGAAGGACTTGCTTAGCTAACACACCAGTGTAGTAAGCAGCTCATTCCTCACTTTGGGACCCTGTACGAACAATTGACTAGGCGCGAGCAAACGCCGAGACCCCAATGAAATTGAAATCCCCTCCACTTGGGTCGTCGACCTTCGCTAATCGCCGAAGCGAATCTAACGAGTAGGTCCTGGGCTCTCACAACAATAATTTATTGTTGTGTAGTGCCGTATATTTGATCCAAAGCTCAGAAATAAGTCTCCAATAGTCGAGTGTGAAGAACATTTGCATAACAATAATAATGTGTGGGGGTGTAACGAAAAGACAGTGTTAACATAACAACTTAGTTTATTCAATAAAGTACTAACTACTACAACAAACAAAAAGAATGTCAATGACGTTACTCGAAATCCTTCCTGTGACACTATCAATGACAGCTAGACACCAGCCCCTCGGACTGCATAATGAACTAACTCGAACATAAGCGTGCCCACAGAGGAATCAACAAGAAACAAGAACTAACAGATCTATAATCACAATTACAACAAATGACACAGTGAGTTCTGAAACACGTCTCCAGTAACCTCCTAACTGTTCTACGCCTCAGTGCAGTCTACACCTGCAATAGCGGTTGCAATGCAATCAAATCAGTAGTCTTTCAATGACATCAATAACTAATGGGTTCACTGGCAACTCCAGCACCCTTCCTCAATTTAATCTTTACGTTAACACTTCGTCCCACGGACGATCAACAATCAATACAATTGATTTACGTTAATAACAATAACATTTACGTTAATTCAATAACCTTCTCTTACAACTGTCACTAGTAACGCGGAAATTACACAACACTCTACCCGTCGAGCATTCAGTGAGAAAATCCCATTAATCCCTGTACTACAGACAGCTGATTAATCTCTTTACTAGTTACGTTAATTTACGTTAATCGGTTACTAATCACTCAGCGATGGTAAACTCTGATTTACAATGTCCAAAGTGCTAAGAGAACGGTAATCACTCGTGATTACCTTTAGAGTAATTAATTACTATCCTCAAGATCAATAATTAAACAGTTAAATACGCAACCTTTCACACTGGCTCAGCAATTTACATTAAGGTATGAATTCCGTCTGAGCCTTCCATACTCAGACCAATTCAGGTGGCTAATAACAGTAATTAGGCACCACGTTTACGTTATTCTAAAATGACGTTACTCTTCCCACGAGTCAATCAAGTGCCGGTACTTCCGGACATAAATAACGACGTTACGTTAATGGAACAATGTAGCCTTCGTGTGAGTCGATCAACAAGGATCGAGATTAATTACTTTGACTTCCTGAAACACGTCAATTACCCGGCCCACTGACCGTTAATTACGACAGACAATACTCTAATTCTTATCTGGCTGGTGGCTAGGCTCCTTGAGACTACCGTAGCTGCTTGCAGGAAAGTAAATTAACCCAAACGTATTCTACGTTACTCATATTGTAAAAGAACAAATTCTCTTAAGCAATGGGCGTTCCCTCGGTTACGTTATATTAATTGCCTCGCAATCACCTCACTGAATACTGGACTTCGATGTCCTACCAGATAAACAGGAGAATATATGTATATCCAAGTACTTGTCTACAGCCGAGTTCACCCACGACAATGTCAAATCACACTAACAAATCACAGTGATTTACGTTACAATCCGGTTGCAATGACAATACTGCAGAACCTAGTAAAATAACATACAGGACATGAACCCTCTAGAACACTGCCCCCACAATGACTTTACTGAACTGCAGTTACCCACGGTGATTGCTCAACTCTAGCAACAATCACTAACAATGACAACCCCTTTGCAACAACACACACTGCAAGTACTCTAATTTCCAAGTATTAGAATACTGCTCAACACTTACTTATTACTTACTGTTGCAAATGACCCCAGTGCTCTCAATAACCCCTAGAACATAGGTCCCAAATTTGCAATAACCACACAGTAAATAACACAATAACACTGGGCACCGTGACACTACGATTATATATATATATATATATACAATTACTGCTGACACATGTAGCCTACAGCTATCAAACGTTATTGGGAACACTAAGGAGATCTCGCACTCCTAAATCACATGGGTGAGTGATTTATCGATCACGCATGCCGAATAAACACTCCCGAGTTTTACGTTACTCGACAGAGCGAGGGCTGTCACTCCCGACAGCCTCGTCACTCACCAAATTCTACCAAAATTACGTTAATACTGCAACCACAATATGTATATATATATAATCACATTTGTCACGGCCCTGGGAACAATACAAGGAATTAAAACCACACTGTGGCACACTCCACAATAATCATTGCCAGGAATCACTGACGTTACCACATACCTGAGCGCTCAGTGTTGAAATTCCACACCTGCAAGACTACACATGAAATGATATCACTCCGTCCCACGGACGATCAAGAATGAATAATTACCACAATGGAATAATATAATATTACATGGACATCCTCTCAGTCCTTGGCTAATCTATGTATATACTCTGTTCCCGTGTGTACCCACACACACACACACACTGTACGTCTGTGCTCACAAGACGTACGTCCCTCAGGACTGACACGATGACAAGGGTGATTATCTCCTCGTCCACACTTCACTTCACCTACAGGTGCTGCGTGACAATGCGACGGAACACTTGACCTCGAATTCAAGCTTTAGAGACTACTAATCACCAGAAATACACACATAGGTACTTACATTCATACTGCCGGCTTACACACACCATTCCCATACATCAGGCACCCCGCTATGGGTGGCTGGCTCAGTGGTGGTAGGCTGGCTGGTTGGTACCTCAGCGGTATCGTTCGTACAATGGCGCGCACCGAACCCTCCCACAACACGGCTTGTTTCGTACCCTCGACCCACCGGTAAGTGAAGCGTTCGTACACAGGTGACGCGCACAATGATTTCGTCTTAAACAAACATGGGAAATCTGCCTTAAAGCACTAACACTTATTTCCCCGTTCCCATCGACTGCTACAGAGCACTAGCAAGTCTAATCATCACTGGTATGGGATCTACGAGTCTGTTACTGCTCGTATGCACGTTACCCCACGATCCCAGACCGATCACAAGATCTTCTCTACCCACTGTACACTGTCTTTTCCCCTCCAAGCGACGACTTCGGCCGGATTCTGTGACGACCGCTGTCGTAGATGAAGCAGGAGGTGCAGCAGCTGAGTAGTTAATTAAGCCACCCCGACGCACTATACTCAATTTGGCCGAATTGAGCATAGGAGCGTCTTGACAGGGTGATGGCTCCTCCAGAATGACGCTCACACCGTCGATTCCCGCGTATTCCTCGGAATAACCAATGAGAGGAAGGCATACTGGGGCCTACCCCTCTCCTCCAATCAGCGACGGTGTAGCATAGCCCCTAGGGCAACTCCAAGATGGCCGACCAACATGGCGGCTCAAGATGTTTACTAAGATGGCGTCTGTTTCCATGGCGACGGCTCAATGGCTAGCGCGCGGGTGGCCCACAGCTACCCACGCCAGCGGCCTAACTGTTTTCCCGCGCAAACTAGTCCCTCGCCCAAGCTATACAATGAGAGATGCTATCGGCTCTATCTCTGTCCACAGACATGCTACCACGGCCACGGTAACATTTCTGGACTGCTGGTGACTGGGGCTCTCACCTGAGCTCAAACACTAGATGTTTCGGTTGCTGGTTACCAAAGTTAAGTCCGCACACTTAACAAGTGCACTTAACAAGTGTACTGGCCTCCCACAGGCATAAGAGCACTATTGTAAGTGAGCTGGTGAACCATCCCCTCACATCAACCCCCCACTAAAAGATAAAATTTCCCGGAGGAAAATTTCATCTAAATCACCAGCCACTTACACTTTTGCTCTTAAGTGCATGGCGGCTGGGTGGTGGCGGTGATTCATCCGTTTTCTGTTGACGTCGGTGGCTCGCGGGACAAGATGTGACGTCACTGGCTCGTCCAGGGTGGTACTTCCTGACCGTAGTGCGGTCGTGCTCAGGTTCTGGGTCCAGGTTAAGCCGGCTCGACGCCTCGCAGCTTCCTTTCGTCAGTCCCTCACACTCTCGCCCCACAGGTCTGTGTCATACTGGACACAATGGATAGCACACTGGGATGAACTTACCAATGAAGTACAGACTCCACACCTTCCCTACTCTACCGACACAATTCCGACAGTTAGCAGACTGTCGTGACTTCCAGGTGACAGGGTCTTTCTTCCTGTCTGTCTGTCACTCTCAGACTGGGTTGCTCTACCGACTGAGTTGACTGGGCTGAGGCCTCTTCAGCAGCTGTCAAACCTCGCCCCTCACTGAGTACTGAGTCACTGACCTGCTCGTTCTTCAATCTCTCAGCGACCGTTCGTTTGTCTGAACGATCTTCCAACAGCCTGAAAGATTGGTCCAAAATATCCACTTCACTTGTGGGAACCACAGCTACCTTAGCCTCACCACTGGCAACATCTAGCAGACGTTTACCCTCTTGAGTGGTGTTAACCCTCGCGGGTCTGGCTGGTGGACAGGTCGTGGCGGGATCAGCTGATCTGGGCCACACCCGTCTCACTGGGCTCACCTCCGTTTTCTGTGAAATGAAAGAAGGAAAATTGCTCTTTTTTCCTTTTACCTCATGCACCTGATCTTTCGCCTGACAAGAGGCGACCTTGACTTCCTCAGCTGGCGGCCGTGTGACATCACCGTCAGCTGGTGAGACCCATCTGAGTCCCTCTGAGTCAGTTCTCGTTTTCTGTGCAATAGGGAGAGAAGGATGGATCCGGTTTCCTTTCACCTGCTGCGCCTCTTCTTCTGTCTGGGCGGCGGTGATCTCTGCTCGACCGGCCGGCTGACGCTTGGTGTCAACGCCAGCGGGTTTAACCTTCCTCTCACCTGTTCCTGTTTCCGCTGGGTCATTTCCACAGGACAGACCCACCTGGTTCTCTATACCAGGAGTATTACCTATCAAAAGTCCATACACTGCCTTTCTACTTAGCGCAGCTTTGATCTTACCTTTGATATATGGGGTGTCTACCAACACGGACACTTCTCCCATGTCCTTACCAGTGCCATCTGGGTACTGGACACGGAGATTTCGACCTGTTCTACTCTCAGGCCCAACCAAACTGCTCCTGACCATGTTAACTGTAGCACCCCGGTCTCGAAAGACACTCGTCCATTGCCCATTAACTCTTCCTCTAGTTAACTCGAGTGTGTCTCTTAGGGCATCACCTCCCACGGTACTCATGCCTGTAACTTGCACCTTGGTCACCTTCTTAGTCTTACGCCTAGTGTTGCTCGGGCACTTAGCTGCTCGGTGACCTGTCATGTTGCATGTGAAGCACCTGGGTCCCTTAACCTTGGGTTTCTGTTGGTGACCCTTAGACTTACTTTCTTTAGGTTTGGCTCCCGTACTTGGAGCTTGAGTAAACTGTTCAACCTTTGTCACACATCGATCTAGGTATGCATCCCTAGGATCGATCTTCTCCTCTCTTGGCAATAGAGGAGGTATCTCTACTTCCAGCGCCGGTACCTCTGAGCTTGGCGCGGTAGGAGGGTTTGACTCCCGTCCTTGCCTGTGATTGCACTCTTGCAATTTCCAATCTAGTCAATCTCTCGTGGTGGGCATTCCACATGTCGGCCACAAATTTGGCCTTATCCACTCCTTGCAGTTCCATAGCATCAGCTTGAGCTGCAAGGTACTGTAAAGTGAATTCCTCCTGGGGTTGTTCAGTCCCCATCCTGCGCAAATGTTCTGGTATCCGATTGACTTCATATGAAACGTTTCTGTGGCCCAAGGAATCAGTCCTTAGCCTAGGCTGGGGTCGCGACTCCCCTTCCTTCTCCTGGGTGGACTCAATCCCACACCCCTGACATACCGACTATACCACGGTCGGCTAGGGGAACTCCCTTGTCCCCTAGATCACTTCTGTTTGCTCTTTCTAGAAGTACACGCTGTACATAGGCATTATGGTCCTCAACATACTGCCGACATTCTTCATCTGTGCGAACGTCTCTATCCTTTGGCAGCATGCCATACCCAGCCGCATACAGATACATGTACTTAAACCTATAATCCTCATCCATTCTGTGTGTGTGTGGTGTGTGTGTACCTAATCCTGCTAACCGACAACAAACACACCCACATCAATATTGTTCTGCAATGTTCTGCACACCTTTCTTCCTAGGTTCTC
>WNGS01004930.1:55714-68685 GCA_020271785.1 Procambarus virginalis
GTACCACTTATTGGTGTATGGCTGTGTGCCCAGTATTATCTCATTATTATAATATTGATGAAGTAATCTATATATATTGCTGGAGTATTGAATAGTATATCCATGTGTACAGTGATTTACTGTGTTTATTGCCATTGAAGTGACTTACTGTGTTTAATGCCGGTACAGTGACTTACTATGTTTATTGCTATTATAGCAATCTACTGTGTTTGTGGCTAGTATAGCGATCTACTGTGTTTAATGCCAGTACAATGGCTTTATTGTGGTTATTGCCATTGAAGTGATTTACTGTGTTTATTGGCAGTATAGTGATTTACCGTGAATCTGAAGAAATGATAGGCGCTTAACGCCAGAACAACAAGTACAGCGAGATATAGTGAGGGGGCGTGTCCTCTCGTGCGTTGCCTAATGCTCGATAATACTAAATTTGGACCGTGAGAATGACAGGAGGGGGCGTGTTGCCATCTCGACGTGTTCCAGATTTATGAAGAGGTAGTGTTTTGCTGTTCATGTACTTCGTTGCCTTGCTGCTGATCCAGAGACATAATACTTTAATCTTTTAAGTAAAATACAAAACCACCTTCGTGTTTATATTATCCCTCCATTACTTGCTGCTATTGGATTCATATGAAAAGAGAGAGTGAGTGAGACATATACCGGCCTGTTACCCAAATTTGATTAGTGTGCTCTCTGCCACTACTACCACAATTCCACAATAGCACTGACGTGTTACTGGACACGGAGAACACCAGTTGGCGACCTTTCAGTTAGCAGTAGAGCCCTCTGTCGGGGCAGGCACACGATCAAGAGAGTAGATCGTGTTCCCACTCGTCTTCAGGCTATAAGGCCAGCCGGAGATAGACTGGGAGACTCTCCTGGCAAACAGTCCCGCTGCGAGGATTGAGTGAAGACCAGCAGGGCTACAGTAAGTAACAGTTATCACTACTACTACTTGGTGGTGACTGTTGAGAAAGAGAGACACCCTGACATTGGCGACCTTGCCAGGGTAACGATCAGGATAACAGTTGAGATTGTGGTGCTTAATAGTGGCCATAGGTACAGGTAACAGGTATTCACTCATAGTGCAAGTATGGAGGACGAGAAGGTAGCTAGGTTTATTGATACCAGGGATGAGCAGGTGCTAGAGGATTGCACCAAGGTGCAGCTGCAGTTGATAGCTGACCACTTTGGTATCCAGCTGAGATCCTCCAAAGTAGGAGAAAAGAGTCTTGAGATTGTGGCACAGCTCAGGGCCCGAGATGAGGCTTTGAGGGAGGAACGGCCACAGACACCTGCCAATGCAGGAGAGAATTTGAGCATTGGTGGAAGCAGTAGGGGATCCAGTGGCAGCCGGCACAGCGTCAAGCTGGAGATGATGAAGCTGCAACTGGAAGCGCAGTTGAGGAGAGAAGCACAGCTGAGACGTGAAGAACGAGAAGCACAGCTGAAGCGGGAAGAACGAGAAGCCCAGCTGAAGCGTGAAGAACGAGAAGCAGAAGCACAGCTGAAACGTGAAGAACGAGAAGCACAGCTGAGACGGGAAGAGCGTGAGCACGAGGCACAGCTGAGACGGGAGGAGCGTGAGCTGGAAGCCAAGCTGAAGCAGCAAGAAATTGGAGCTAACAGAGAGGTTGAGCTGAAGAAGGCTAAACTAGGGCTAGCCCCACCTGCACCTCCCCAGCAAGAAGACCCCCGGGTGCGTGAGCACGATTTACCGGTCTTTGTGCCTAATGAAGCTGAGGGCTTCTTTGACCACTTCGAGAGGGTCGCTACCTTGAAGAAGTGGCCAAGAGCAGAGTGGGCGGAGCTGGTCCAGGGTAGGCTCACCGGTGAAGCTCGCGAGGCCTACAACATGCTTGACCTCAAGGAATACATCAATTATGATGCTGTGAAGAGAGCAGTGCTCCACTCTTTCAAGCTGACGCCAGAATGTTATAGGAAAAGATTCCGAGAATGTACCCGTTCGCCAGGAAAATCTTATGCAGATATGCAGAGACGGCGAGGGACATGGAGAGAAGGTTCTTGAAGTGGCTGGAATCTGAAGGAGCGAAGTCAGCTGATGATATCAAGAGGCTGATGGTCATGGAGAAATTTATGTCCGTGCTCTCTCCTGAGATCAGGATTAGAGTCAAGGAGGCGGACATAAAGGACCTGAGGGCTGCTGCTGACAGAGCTGACATGTTGGAGGAAGCCTTACGACCACGCAGAGAGGGACCGCACCGACCGCCAGTATACTCCGGATGTGGGAGAAGTTATCGGAAGACGGACGGATGGAGTACAGGAACGAGTTCTCCCAAGTCCCACCTCTTGAGTGGAGACCGTAGGGGATCGAAGAGTTCTGTGGAACCAGTCAAGAAGCCCCTAGCTGAGAGTGCAGGAGTTGCTGCTGTGACGAGAGATGCTACGGAGACGACGGAAGGTGCAAGGAAGACCCACGGAGCGACGGCCTCTGGAGGCGTTGCCAGGGCGAGCGGTGGTGGAATGTCACCACCAAGAAGGATCCGCTGCTACAACTGTGGAGGAGTTGGACACGTCGAGCGGGAATGCAGACGCCCTAAGCAGCGGGGGAACGTTGCTTTCGTTCGGGTGGAGGACCAGATGGCCGAGAGCGTGTGGGATGAGCCCGTACTGAGTGTGGAGAAAAGAGTTCACCCGTTCGTGTGTGAGGGGACAGTAAGGATGGAGGAGGCAGACCCCGTTCCTGTGAAGATATTGAGAGACACCGGGGCTGATTTTACCCTGGTGAGTAGAACCCTGTTACGAGAGTACCAGTGTGGGGGTGGCTGTTGTGACCACTGTGGGAGGCCCAGTGAGGATGCCTCTGCACTGTGACTCTGCAGGTGACTCTGGATTCTGATTATGGCTGCCAGACCCTAGTGGTAGGGGTCTGTGCATCAATGCCCAAGATGGAGGCGCAAGCCATCCTTGGAAATGACGCCTGTGGAGGATGTGTCCTCCCAAACCTCGTGAAGGGCGAGGAGTGCTTGGAGCACTACAAAGAGAAAGGCGGAGTATTGAACGCCTGTGGGAACGAGATGGAAATCGCCGAGGTGGCATTCCCTGTATGCGCTTTGATCCCAAGGCGGTGCAACGAGCACAGAGTGAGTAGATCTGTTGGGGCTGAAGAAGAGAAGTCTGACAGCCTGGGAGTCGATCACCTCTTCGTGGAACCCGGAGAGCAGGGGGAGGGCGAAGGCAACCCGGATGGTGAGCTACAGGTGACCCTCGCCAGTTCTCTCAGGGTGGACCGTGATCGTCTGGGAGAGTTACAGCAGATGGAGTTCCCAGAGTTGATTCGGGAAGGCAAAGGAGAACGTGTTGGTCCTGAGAGGGCCACTCATTTTTAACTACAGGATGGAATGTTGATGAGACAATGGAGGCCTGTGAGAATGGAGGCCGGAGAAGAATCACTAGGTATAAGGCACCAGGTAGTGTTACCGGCCCAGTGCAGAGCGGCAGTGCTGGATCTGTCGCACTCTGTGGACTCTGCAGGTCACCTGGGGGTGACCAAGACTACGTAAGATCAGGGACCGTTTCTACTGGCCGGGTATTGACGCCGATGTGAGGCGTTACTGTAAGATTTGCTTACCTTGCCAGAGGGCAGGGAAGAGCCAACCCGCAATACCGAAGGCCCCGTTAGTCCCTGTTCCTGCATTTGGGCCTGCGTTTGAGCGTCTGTTGGTCGACGAGGTAGGACCGTTGCCACGGACAAAAAATGGAAATACCTACTTGATGACCATCATGTGTGCGGTGACAAGATTCCCGGAAGCTGTCCCGATGCGACGTTTGACGTCGAAAGGTGTAGCCGGGCAGTTGCAGCGATTTTTCTCTTGGGTGGGAATGCCCAGGGAAATCCAGACTGACTGTGGGAGTGTATACTAGTCCAAATGGTTTTGACAGACCGTGACAAATTGGGGAGTGACTCAGATTCGGTAGTCGCCCTACCGACCACAGTCGCAAGGGGCGATCGAAAGGTTTCACTCCACACTGAAAACCATTCTGAGAGTGTTCTGTGCAGAACAAGTAGCCGAGTGGGATGAGGCAGTGTACCCTGCGTTGTTTGATATAAGGAACGCTGTGGTAGAGTTGTTGGGTTTCTCACCATTCCAGCTGGTATATGGACATGAAGTACGGAGTCCTCTGTCCATGCTGAGAGAGCAATGGGCACCAGGAGTGACCGTGGGAACGGTCAACGAGTATGTTCAGAAGTTTAAGGAGCGTCTCGCTTTGGCAAAGAAACTAGCAGGAAAACATTTGAAGGAGGCGCAGCAAAAGATGTCAGAGTGGTATGACAAGAAAGCTACGCCAAGGGAGTTCCAAGTTGGGTCCCAGGTTATGGTGTTGCTGCCAGGGAAGAGCCGGGTGGCCGAGTCACGATTTGAGAGACCGTATAAGGTGCTACGATGGTTGGGTCCTGTAAGCTATGAAGTCAGCAAGCTGGACAGACCCCGCAAGACACAGGTGTGTCGTATTGACCGTCTGAAGCCTTTCTTCCCTGAGGAAGGAGGAGCCGCCGTACAGGACGGAACGATGACTCGAGATCCCCAGTAGAAGATGGTTTTGTGCATGCCCGCGAGTCAGGAAATTCCTGCAGTGGAAGGGAAATGGTACAGGGCGGACTGCACCCATCTCTCTAATGCGGAGAGTTTGAAGAATATAGAAGTCAAGATCCAACACCTGCAAGGAGGACAGAGAGCAGATCTGATGGACCTGTTGAGAGAGAATGCCTCTCTTTTTACTGACGTGCCCCGACGCTACAAGAGCGTAATGCACGAAGGAGAGGTGAGGGACGCCAGGCCCATTAAACAGAGTGCTTATAGGGTCAGCCCTGAAAAGCGGGAATTGATGAGGAAGGAGGTAGAGTACCTCCTTGAGAACGACCTTGCCGAGCCTAGCAACAGCGAGTGGAGTTCCCCATGTTTACTAGTCAAGAAAAGTGACGGTACATAGCGCTTTTGTATGGACTACAGGAAGGTGAACTCCATCACTGTGGCAGATTCCCACCCCATGCCCAGGGTGAGTGATTGCATCGACCAGGTGGGTAGTGCAAGATATGTGTCCAAGGTGGACCTTCTCAAGGGGTATTACCAGATTTCGTTGACTCCCGAGGCTAGGAAAATCTCAGCTTTTGTAACGCCGGACGGACTATATCAGTACAAAGTGTTGCCCTTCGGGATGAAGAACAGAGGGAGTTGTTTCCAACGCATGATGAACGAGTTGCTGAGGGGAGCCGAAGGCTGCACGGTATACATCGATGACATAGTAGTGTACTCCGACGATTGGGAGACACACCTGGAGCGACTCAGAGAACTGTTCAGGAGGCTAGAAGATTCTAACTTGACCGTGAACCTAGCCAAGAGTGAGTTTGGGAAGGCCCATTTAGAGTACCTAGGCTTTGTCATCGGCCAAGGAGAGGTAACCCCTGTGGACCACAAAGTATCAGCTATTAGGGAGTACCCAGTACCCAGGACACGTAAGGAATTGCTGAGGTATCTTGGGATGATCGGACACTATCGTGGTTTCTGCGAGAACTTTTCCACGGTAGCGCATCCCCTGACCGAATTACTCTCTAAGAGTACATGATGGAAGTGGGGAGAGGCCTGTCAGGAGTCTTTTGAGAAGATGAAGAGCCTGTTGACAGAGGCCCCAGTATTGATATCCCCAGATTTTACAGCCAGGTTCATTCTGTACGTAGATGCCAGTGATGTAGGGATAGGAGCCATGTTGGCCCAGGAAAAGAGCGAGGAACATAGGCCTGTCGCATTTTACTTCAAGAAATTCGTGAAGTACCAGCGTGTCTATAGTACCGTCGAGAAGGAGGCTTTGGCTTTAGTAATGGCCCTAAAGCACTTCGACGTGTACGTGGGAGGAGGGGCGAGGCCTGTTCTCGTTTATACGGATCACAACCCTCTGACCTTTTTGTACAAGATGAGAAACTTCAACCAGAAGCTGACGAGGTGGGCATTACTACTGCAGGAATACTGGTTGGAAATCAAGCACATCAGAGGGAAGGACAACGTGGTAGCGGATGCCCTGTCCCGAGTACACTAAACCGATATAACTCTTATTTTAAGGTTAGGAGTATGTGACGGTGTTCCCTCCCTTATATTTCTCCCACGCCAGCTGTAAGATTCATATCCACTTCACCTGAACGTATTCTATGTTCCGGGGAACAATTTGACATATGTGGGAGCATGAAGTGTTCTAGCGTTGGCGAGAAATTTGCAAAAGAAGAGTGTTATGGCCAGTGGTTTAGGCCTTTTAGGACGCCAAGATGGCGCCAGCCCCTACGTTTTGCTGCCAAAACGTTATGACGTCAGTGGCACCAGATTGGCCAAGAACGATGACATAATACAGGGAGCCAATGAGAAACGCCCCTAGCAAGTATGACATCACGAGTGCAAGGGGGTCTAGACAGTGCATCCAGTGGCGCCAAGGAGTTTGACACGACATGTCGAGGAAGTCGGACGTGCAATCGGGGGTTCTGTCAGTCTGACAGTTTTCACCCCATTCCGGTGGATTTACGTGTCACCTGTAGTCTGCAAGCACCCTGTGAGGTCTTCCTATATTCCATGTGTTGGACCGATGAAGGAATTGACGAGAAATGAGCAGCAAGTGTTCCAGTGACAGGTGCTTTGCAAGAAGTGAAGTCTGTGCAGTGACGTCCGGGACGACTGTGCAGTCTCACCAGTTGGGTGACGACATAGCGGCTGGGCCAATCCACCGTGAGGCAGTAGAAGAACGACACTAGCTGGGAATCAGAATGATTGCAGCCAAGAGAAAGGACTGCAGACGTAGTTGTGGGGAGAAGTCGACGGCCAGGAGACCGACTCCAACCCTTCAAGAGGTTGTGGAGGAGCATGGGCCTGCAGTGAAGAGTAGCACGGAGAAGACGCGTTTTTTTTTTAGGGTGTTGATTGGGTTCCTGGAGAGAGCATCAGTGTGTGTGTGGGGACGTTCCCTACAATGAGTCGAGAGCCGTGACCAGGAGCTTCAATTCAATTCTCAACAAAGGACGAGTCCACATCTTTGATGGTGGAAGTAGGTATTTCAGTTTTCCCTCCCCATTCCCCTTTAGTCAGCTATTTAGCCAGAGTATCTTCTATGTTGTGAGTAGGGCTCACCAATGTCTATGTCATAGTAAGGCACAGTTGTAAAGAGAGATGCTGTAGAGAGCTCCCACGAAATATATATGTGGTGTGTGAGTGCACCTGTGATTTATCAAAGAGATTGCTGTGTCGAGGACAGTTACATTCATGTGACATTATTATTATAAGTTAATGCCAGAGAATATATATATATAAATGTACCACTTATTGGCGTAAGGCTGTGTGCCCAGTATTATCACATTATTATTAATATTGATGAAGTAATCTATATATATGCTGGAGTATTGAATAGTATATTAATGTGTACAGTGATTTACTGTGTTTATTACCATTGAAGTGACTTACTGTGTTTAATGCCGGTACAGTGACTTACTGTCTTTATTGCCATTATAGCGATCTACTGTGTTTATGGCTAGTTTAGCAATCTACTGTGTTTAATGTCAGTACAATGGTTTATTGTGGTTATTGCCATTGAAGTGATTTACTGTGTTTATTGGCAGTATAGTGATTTACCGTGAATCTGAAGAATTGATAGGCGTTTAACGCCAGAGCAACAAGTACAGCGAGATATAGTGAGGGGGCGTGTCCTCTAGCGCGTTGCCTAATGCTCGATAATACTAAATTTGGACCGTGAGAATGACAGGAGAGGGAGTGTTGCCATCTCGACGTGTTCCAGATTTATGAAGAGGGAGTGTTTTGCTGTTCAAGTACTTCGTTGCCTTGTTGCTGATCCAGAGACATAATACTTTAATCTTTTCAGTAAAATACAAAACCACCTTCGTGTTTGTATTATCTCTCCATTACTTGCTGCTATTGGAATCATATGAAAAGAGAGAGTGAGTGAGATATATACCTGCATGTTACCCAAATTTGATTAGTGTGCTTTCTGCCACTACTACCACAATTCCACAATAGCACTGATGTGTTACTGGACACGGAGAACACCAGTTGGCGACCTTTCAGTTAGCAGTAGAGCCCTCTGTCGGGGCGGTCACACGATCAAGAGAGGAGATCGTGTTCCCACTCGTCTTCAGGCTATAAGGCCAGCTGGAGATAGACTGGGAGACTCTCCTGGTGAACAGTGGCGCAGCGAAGATTGAGTGAAGACCCGCAGGGCTACAGTAAGTAACAGTTATCACTACTACTACTTGGTGGTGACTGTTGAGAGAGAGAGATACCCTGACAATATATATACACACACACACACACACACATGCACACACACACACACACATATATATATATATATATATATATATATATATATATATATATATATATATATATATATATATATATATATATATATAATGTCGTACCTAGTAGCCAGAACGCACTTCTCGGCCTACTATGGAAGGCCCGATTTGCCTAATAGGCCGAGTGATTTTTTTATTTTCAATAAATTGTTTCCATATAGCTTATTTGAATTATTATTAATATATTATATTAGGAATATAATTTATTGACTTAGTTGTGATAGTTTAGGTTAAGTTAAGATAGGTTAGGTTAGGTTAGGTAGGGTTGGTTGGTTAGGTGATATATTTGTCAAATATCTACGTTAGTATTAACTCAAATTTAAACAAATTGACTCAAACATAATGAAATGGACAGATTTATCATTTCATAAGAAAAAAATTAGAAAATTATATAAATTCAAGAAATCTTGGCTTATTAGGCACATCGGGCCTAGCATAGTCGGCAAAATACAACGTTCTGGCAACAAGGAAGAACATATATATATATATATATATATATATATATATATATATATATATATATATATATATATATATATATATTGTGACGGTAACGAGTTGGAAATGGTGGTCGGCAGTCTTCCAACTAGCAGGTGTCAGTGCTGGGCCACATATAATATATAAAAAAAAGAAAAAAAAAAAAAAAAGAAGAAAAAAGAATGACTGCGTGATTTGGTAATCTGTGGTAAGGTTGGAAAGACTAAAAGCAATAATAAAAAATATGGATTTTAATAACAATAAAAAACACAAATTGAAATAAATGCAAAATCTTGGCTTACTGGCAAAAATAATAAACAATATAAACATGAAAATAGATTACGTTAATGGGGAGGAGAATTGATATACAAAAATAAGTAAAATATGAATGCTGGAATATATGCACTAACTATGAACCTCTATTTGACCACACAGAGTGAGTCACTTAGGAGTTCACAGCTTGCGAGCACACAATATTCTGGCTGGCAGAAACGCAAGGGACTCCAACAATAACTGGTGAGGTCTTGTGATTGGCGGGGAGCCGGAGTGGAGTGTTGGTTGGCGGCCAATGAGGAAGCTGGATGGTCGCAAGTCGCTCGTTAGGCCGTTGAAGGGTTCGGCGCGTCGACCAGGTGCAGCAGTGGGGGGAAGGAGGAAGTTGCTGGTACGTGTGGCTAGTAGGTACGTTTAGCCACTACAAAACGTATCTTGTATATTGATGAGGACAGGCGTGATTCGCAGAAATAGCAGGCTAAATCTCTGATAAGAGATTATCGTCACAACTCTCCCCCGAAGCCTGCCGTTTCGGGTGAATCACGTCCACTGGAGGTAGAGTGGGAGGTGGAGCTGCCTCTACCTCATGCACTCTGGAGAGGGCATCAGCGATGATGTTATCAGGCCCCTTGATGTAGCAGATCTTTAAGTTGAAGCCTTGAAGATATAAAGCCCATCGCAGCAGACGTTGGTTATTAAATTGGGCTTCATGTAAAAATCTCAGAGGGTTGTGGTCCGAATAGATGGTAGTGGACCTAGCACCGTGCAGATATGGTGCAAAGTGTTGTAAGCTCAGGACGATGGACAGGAGTTCCTTCTCTATAGTACTGTAGTTCTTCTGATGAGGCTTCAACTTGCAACTGTAGTAGCTGACAGGTAGAACCTCCTCGCCTCGCTGCTGCATTAAGACACTTCCGATGCCGGTACCACTGGCGTCGACATGGAGGATGAAAGGCTTCTTGATATCTGGTGAGGCGAGAATGGGATTAGAACAGAGGAGGAATTTGAGTTGTTCGAATGCAACGGTTTGCTCTCTGGTCCAATTATATCGTTGCTTGGGACTGGTTAAGGTGATTAATGGGGTTGCAACAGTGCTAAAATTCTTCACAAACCTACGGTAATAGGAAGCAAGACCAAGGAAGCGCAGGAGCTGCTTCCTGGTAGTAGGCTGTGGATACTGTTGGATTGCTTGAATGTGAATGTTTAACGGAGCCAGGTTGCCACTCCCTATAACATGACCCAGGTACCGCACTTTACCTTTCGCGAAGGTGGACTTGCCCAAATTGATGGTGAGGCCGGCTTTCAGGAGCTTGTAGAACAATCGTTGTAGCTGGAGCAGGTGTTCGCTCCAGGTGTTGGATGCTACTACGATGTCGTCCAAATAGGCATAGGTGTTTTCCAAGCCCTGGATGACGCGGTTGACAGCTCTCTGAAAGGTGGCTGGGGCATTGCAGAGTCCAAAGGGAAGGCGATGGTACCTGTAGAGACCAAAGGGGGTTATAAAGGCGGACAGTACCTTAGCTCGCTCCGTTAAACTCACCTGGTAGTAGCCCTTTAGTAGGTCTACCTGAGACAGGTAGCGGGCATTACCAATGGCATCCAAAATGTCGTCTACTCTGGGTATTGGGTAGGCGTCCTTCACTGTGACCTGGTTCAACTTCCTATAATCCGTACACAGACGGATTTTGCCGTGAGGTTTGGGTACCAGGATGCATGGTGAGGCCCAGGGGGACTCACAGGGGGTAGCCAGTCCATGGTCCAAGAGATACTGTACCTCAGCCCGCATGACTTCCGTTTTGCTCGGGCTGATTCGGTAGAATGGTTGGCGAATCGGCTGGGTGTCAGGTAGCAGTTGGATGTCGTGCCGAGTTACAGTACACTCTTGGGGGTCATCTCGAAACAACTCTTGATATTCTCTGACGAGTTTGATTAGTGGAGCACTATTATCGTCCTGAAAATGATGTTGAAGGTTAGTAAGGATTTCCGAGTTAGAGAGCGCTGTCTCAGTGTCAGTGCTCTCGGAAGGAGAAGCAGGGAAGGTCTCACTGTGGCTGTATGGACCTGTAAATGAGGTGAAATTGGTTAACACAGTGGGAGGAACCCCATGGTAGGGCTTGAGTAAATTAATGTGGCACAGCTGGGTCTTCCGCCGCCTATCGGGGTCTCGAGAACGTAGTTGAAGTTGTTCCGGCACTCCTTAACACGGTAGGGTCCTGAGAACCTGTTCTGTAAAGGAGAACCTGGGATAGGGAAATAGGCAAGCACTAAGTCTCCTGGTGTAAACTTCCTTACTTTACAGTGCCGGTCGTAACGAGTCTTCATCCTCTCCTGGGCTCTCTGTAGGTTGTTGCTGGCAAAGGAATGGACCCTCTCTAGAATGTGTCGGAGATTTTGGAGATACTGGGGCACACTCTGATGCTCACTGAAGGTGTCATCACGTAGAGAATCCTTGAAAGCCTTGAGAGGTGTACGGCACTTACGTCCGTAGAGCATCTCATAAGGAGATACTCCTAGTGACTCGTTGGGAAGACTTCTGAAAATACACAAAATGAGATCAATTTGCCTATCCCAATCCTTTGAGGTCTCATTACAGAACTTTTTTAAGAGTGCCTTGATGGTTTGATGACTACGCTCGAGAGAACCCTGTGAAGCAGGATGATAGGGGCTGGACAGTACCTGTTTGATGTTGAACTCCTCCAGAGTCCGTTTGAAGAGATCACTGGTGAAGTTGGTACCACAGTCGCTCTGAATCTCCCTCGGAAATCCATACTGGGTGAAGATTTTCAGTAGATTCTTCACCACTGTAGCAGCTGTAATATTTTTTACTGGAACTGCTATCGGAAATCTGGTGGTAGGACACAGGATGGTTAAGATATATGAGTTGCCTGCACTGGTCCGAGGCAAAGGACCAACGCAGTCGATAATGAGCTTGTGGAACGGTTCCTCAGGCACCTGGATGGGTATCAGTGGTGCTCTGGGAATGGAAACGTTCGGTTTCCCGGCTAACTGACACACGTGGCATAATTTGACATGAGATTTGACGTCGTTTACCATACCTGGCCAGTAGTAGTCTTGTCGAATTCCATGGTAAGTCTTGTTGAACCCATAGTGTGACAAAGCGCCGTGGGCCAGGTGTAGAATCGTGGGCCGCAGGCTGGTGGGAATCACTAGTTCAACATTTGCCCAATCGTCCTCGTCCTTCAGTTTACTGGGTCTATACCTGCGATAGAGTATTTCGTTCTCCATAAAGAACCCAGGAACACTGTCGGATTGGGTTTCAGCCTGAAAGAATAATGGTGTCAATGTAAGATCATCTCTCTGTAACTTACGGAACTCCACCGCGGTCAGGTTAGGGGGTAGTTTCGAAGGGTCCTGAGGGACAGCGGTAGCAGTAGAGTCGGCTGGCTGTGGACGTGCAGCTTGAGCACGGGTGGTCACCATAACAGGAGGAGAACCTTCATCACTCTCTTGAACCTTTACTGGGAAATGTTCAAAAATCGGGTTATCCACCACAGAGTTGCTTACCTTGGATATGTCCTTGACGATCAGGTTGTTTGGTTGTTGGTCTTCTGCCAAGTCGTTGCCCAGGAGAAGTTGCACTCCAGGCATGGGAAAAGGCTTTTCCCTGACGGCGACTTGGACTTCACCGGTCACGAAGGGACAATCCAGGTAAACTCGGGCAAGTGGATAAGGAGTTGTAGCAGTAAGGTCAGTGATGAACACAGTCTCTCCTGTGTAGGCGACGTTGGGCACAGCCGATTTCAAAACGATCGATTGTAGGCCGCTGTGTCCCTTAGGATCTTAAGTCCGAAACGTCCCTCTGAATCTGAACCGTGGGTAGAGATAGTTCCTGGAA
>WNGS01004932.1:0-14876 GCA_020271785.1 Procambarus virginalis
TGTATCTCGAGTCGCTGTTTGTATAAGGGCCAACTCACGTTCACTTTCTTCCTTCTTAGGGCAGCTTCTGTCCTTTGGCCAGGGCTTCCTCACGCTCCTTGAGCGGATTCTCTTCCCTCTTGTTGTTCTTTTTCTAAGGCAGCTTCACGCGTTTGTTCTTCCTTTCTGAGGGCAGCTTCACGCTCTCTGATTGCAGCTTCACGCTCTCTGCTTGCAGCTGCTTCTTGTTGTTGCTGTAGCTCGATCTTGGCAAGTTCCAATTTGAGCTTTATCGCTCTCAAGTCATCTTTATCTGAAATAATGTACTGTTCATGAGTAGAAGAATCTATAATATCTTCCTCAGCAAGGTGATCCAGTATCATATTATTAATGGCAAATTTGTTGGCTCCATCAGGAACTTCTAAGTGATACTCATGTGCAAGAGTTAACAAATCGACCCTCTTAGCGTGACGTAAGGTCCCTATTTCACTTTCTGGATCTGCTTTGAAACTTGTAAGCGGAACATGGTGAAAATATAGCAAAACAAAGGAGACGAATATAGTGAGAATATGGCGAGTGTCAGAAACAGGAAACGTGGCAACTGATACCTATCCTGTGGGGAATTATTAATAATTAAAGTTAATTCAAGATGGTAAATGAATAAGGTCGCAGGAAATCTTGTACCTGGTACTCACTATGGGAGGATAAAGGCAAGAAAATCCTACTAATTAGTGAAAACTAAGTTTAAAATACAAGTGAAACACTAAATGGCTTCAAAATAAATGAGGTAGTCCAAAAAATGTAGTCATACCTTGCCAAGTCACTATAGAACATAAGCAATGGTACCCACTGAAATTGAATATGGTATTTACAGAATTAGCGAACTTTGTGCTCAAAAGAAAGAACGCCAATTCCCTACCTTTTGGTAAATACCATCAGTCTGACCGACGAGTAGGGGTGCGAGTGTCAACTGGTGACGAGAACTATCGGCGAGGTCCCAATTCGCCAATAATAGTTCGTGCTAGAGGATCTAAAGCCCTCTTTTTCCTCCTAGAGTCGGATTGCAGGACTTGGGTGCTATTGACCCGGAGACAGACCACAGTACCAGGGTACCTATGTGATAATCTGTCAAAAAGTGAGAAATATTGGGGACAAAGATGTTAAACACGGAGGATAACACGGAAGGGGGAGACGACCAATTAAGAGTATGACTGCGGCCTACAGTCACCACGTAATCCAAAGTTGTCTCACTCTCACCATATGCTATTCCCGTAATGTACAATATACACAGCACCATATAAAATAAAGAATGATTAATGTGAATAATGGAAGCAAGGGAAATAAGAGCCAAGTGTGCTTACCACAATTACCAATACCTGAGTGAAGCTCCGTGGACAGGCCCCCATTTATATGGGACTCCGTGGACAGGCCCCCATTTATATGTGACGGTAACGAGTTGGAAATGGTGGTCGGCAGTCTTCCAACTAGCAGGTGTCAGTGCTGGGCCACATATAATATATAAAAAAAGAAAAGGAAAAAAAAAAGAAAAAAAAGAATGACTGCGTGATTGGTAATCTGTGGTAAGGTCGGAAATACGAAAGACAATAATAAAAACTGGATTTTAATAACAATAAAAAAACACAAATTGAAACAAATGCAAAATCTTGGCTTAAATGGTAACAAATGTCAAGTGGAAAAAAAATACATAAACATGAAAATAGATTACGTTAATGGGGAGGAGAATTGACATACAAAAGTAAATAAAATATGAATGCTGGAATATATGTACTAACTATAAACCTCTATTTGACCACACAAGGTGAGTCACTTAGGAGTTCATAGCTTGCGAGCACACAATATTCTGGCTGGCAGAAACGCAAGGGACTCCAACAATAACTGGCGAGGTCTTGTGATTGGCGAGGAGCCGGAGTGGAGTGTTGGTTGGCGGCCAATGAGGAAGCTGGATGGCCGCAAGTCGCTAGTTAGGCAGTTGAAGGGTTCGGCGCGTCGACCAGGTGCAGCACGTGCTGGAGTGGGGGGGAGGAGGGAGTTGCTGGTACGTGTGGCTATCTTATAATACGTTTAGCCACTACAAAACGTATCTTGTATATTGATGAGGACAGGAGTGAGTCGTAGAAATAGCAGGCTAAATCTCTGATAAGAGATTATCGTCACAATATATATATATATATATATATATATATATATATATATATATATATATATATATATATATATATATATATATATATATATATATATATATGTGTGTGTGTGTGTGACGGTAAAGTGGTGGAGTATGGTATTCGGCAGTCCTCCAGTGGCAGGTGTCAATGCCTGGTCACACATACAAAAAAAAAAGAGACTGCTTGCCTGTTTGTCTGTGGTAAGTTAAGGGAAGACACACAAAACACAAAGTATAAACAATGAAACTTTAATTACTTTAGAAAATAAGATATGAACAAAGACAATCCCTTGGCTTAAGTTAAGTTTTAAAGCAGGTCAAAAAACACAAAACAAACATAAATAATTATTAGAGATGAATTTACAATGATACAAAATATGGTGCAATAAAAATCAGGTGCTGAGAATATTGGCTAAAGCTGCTATCTCCCTTAGTATACGACCGCCAGAGCTCAATATACCAGAGAGAGATGTCAACTCTGAGAGCGCAACGGATATTCTGAGGAAGACGACTGCAGCTTGCCCAGACGTAGACTCGGGTAGAGGGTGTGAGTGGTGCAGGTGTAATTACCTAAGTGTAATTACCTAACTTACCTAAATTCTGATTTAGGTAATTGAGTAATGTAGGCAGGAGCAGGCAGGCGGAGAATGGGCACTTAGCTCGTTGACGGGCGATGAGCCGGCGTGTCGGGTGGTGAAAGGGGGTTTGCAGGGTACGTTTTGCTTCCTGGTTAAAACGTTTTGTGCTACTGGTGGACATATCTTGAAAGTAGCCTCTTGTACTTGTGATATGACGTAACTTGGATAGGGAAGAGCAGGCTCAATCTCTCTTGAAAGAGATTATCATCGCAATGTATATATATATATTGTGACGGTGTTCCCCCCTTCTAATTCTCCCACGCCTGCTGTAAGAGTCATGTCCACTATTCCCGAGCGTTCTCTACGTTGCGGGCCTCAGTTTAACATATGTGGGAGAGTATAGTGTTCTCGCAAAGCCGAGAAATTCGTGAAAGTAGAGTATTTTGGCCTGTGGGATAGGCCCTTTAGGAAGCCAATATGGTGCTGGCTACTCTGTTCTCCCGCCAAATCTGTGTGACGTCAGTGTCACCAGATTGGTCACCGTCAGCGACGTGGCACTGGGAGCCAATGAAAACCTCCTTTGGAAAATATGACGTCACAGGCAGGGGGGTCAAGCCGTAGCGACGCGTTGGCGCCATCAGTATCACACGACACGTCCGCGAGGCAGGACATGCGACCGGTCATCCTGTCAGAGTGACGGATTACCCGAGCTCCGGTGGATATAAGCGTCTCCTGTTGTCAGCACGCACTCTGTGAGGTCTTCCTTCAACCCAGGTGTGGACCAAATAAGGAATTGACGGAATATTGAGCAACAAGTGCTCCGAGACAGGTGCATTGCAAGAGTGTGGACCGGGCATTGACGTATGTGACGTCCTTGGCAGTTCACTCATGTAGGAGGCAGCTTAGTGGCTGGGCCATTCCACCGTGAGGGAACCTAGTTGACCGACTTGTCAACTAGGTTGGACGTGTGATCGACGGTCCTGTCAGTTTTGACAGTAAGACGACAATCCCGTGGAACCTTACGAGTCACCAGCTGTATGCAAGCACGTCGAGAAGTCTTCCTTCATACCTAGTGACATACCTAGACCGACGAGGGAATTGACAGTGTAGTGAGCTTCAAGTGCTCTGGAGTCGGGTGCTGTGCAAGTGGAGCTTAAGCAGTATCGCCTGGGACGACTAATAACTTCACAGTGACATTGTAGTGGCGGGGACAGTTCCACTGGGAGTGCAATGACAAGGAACTAATTGAGAAATGTACGACTACCGCCGAGACGTAGGCTGGCTGCCATAGTTGGGAGGAAAGTTGACGGCCGGGAGACAGACTCCAACCCTGCAAAGCGTGGAGGAGGAGCACGGACCTGCAGTGTACAGAAGCGGCGAGACGCGATCATCCTGGGACGTTGGCTTGTGTTTCTGGAGGTGTACGAGGCGAGAGCCTGGACCAGGAGCTGCAACTCAACTCTCATCATAGGATAGGTGAAGTAGGTGTTTACAGTTACCCTCCCAATTCCCCTTTAGTTAGCTATATATATATTTGCCAGAGTATTTTTCATGTAGTGAGCAAGTCTCACCTGGATCTATGTCACAGAGGGCACAGTGTGCGTGGTGAGGCTTTACAGAGTACTCACAATACTCTTTTATATATATATATATATATATATATATATATATATATATATATATATATATATATATATATATATATATATATATGTGTGGTGTATGCAAGCACCAGGATTTACTAAAGAATTTGCTGTGTCTAGAATTCATTTCCTGTGATCATATATATATTACTAGTGAACCAGTTATTGGTGTTAGGCTATGAGCCCAGACTTTATATAAATGCTATTATTGATCTCCATGATATATATATATATATATATATATATATATATATATATATATATATATATATATATATATATATATATATATATGCCTGTGTATTGATTAAAGATTATCCATGTATATGCCTGTGTACTGAATAATCTCATATATGTGAAGTGATTACTTATGATATCGCCTTTTGAGAGGAATTATAGATTCAAAGAACAGTACAGTGATTAAGTGCGTTAATAGTAAATATTATCAAGAACAGTGTTGCTTCTTGGTACAGTGAAAATCACTTTGAGTGCAGTGAGAATAAGTTAGTGATCGTGAGACCAGTGAAGTGGTGTATCACGTCCAAGTGGAATCATAAATATGTCATG
Source organism: Procambarus virginalis (assembly GCA_020271785.1). Lineage (NCBI taxonomy): Eukaryota > Metazoa > Arthropoda > Malacostraca > Decapoda > Cambaridae > Procambarus > Procambarus virginalis. The sequence continues at coordinate 4,953 of WNGS01004932.1, forward strand.
TGAGTGGTAAATATAGTTGTTCGCGAAAAGTTAAAGAAACGGGGCGTGCGACGCAAGAGCGAACAAGCAATAATCTTTCTCACCAGTGCTAGGGCGCAGGTCAGCTGATATTTGACAGGTGATGTTAGGGGAAGAGTGTTGCCGTCCGGTGTGCTCCAGATTATTTGCTGAGGAGAGAGCAGCTGTTATACTTGTGTCTGATGTGTTTATTGATGCATATATATCTCGTTGTTTTTAAGTAAAATACCAAAACTCTTTGGTGTTTATATCATCCCCTCCATATACCTTGTGACTGCGAAAAGGAAATAAGACAGAGTGACAGAAATAATTACTTGCCTGATACCAAACTAATCGAGCTTGCTCTTGTCACCATTACCACAATTACACAACACCACTGTAGTGTTACTGGACACCTAAAAACACCAGTTGGCGACCTTGAAGGCTGTGTAAGAGTCTTTGTTGGGGCGGGCACACAAATTGAGGGAACAATCTGTGTCTCCACTCACTCTACGACCAAAGGCCGGTTGGGAGATCGACTGGGGTACTCTCCTGGGCGTGCAGTGGCGCCGAAAGGATCGAGGGAAGACCCGTAGGACTACGGTGAGTAACGGCCATCATCAGAACAACTGCTTTGAGAGGTTTCAGGGATAAAGTCCTTGCAGTACAGTTGCTCACCCCCACCCCACTATCGTGAACCCCAACATTGGCGACCTCGCCAGGATAACGAACAAGATAAAGGTTGTAATTGTGGTACATCGTTTGTGGTATTAGATATCAGGTATAAGTTATCACTCATAGTCACAAGATGGAGGATGATAAAGTAACGAGTTTTATCGACACAAGAGACGAGCAAATGCTGGAGGAGTGCACCAGGGCGCAGCTACAAACGATCACCGACCACTTTGGGATCAAGTTGAGAGCTTCCAAAGTGGGAGAAAGAAGACTCGAGATCATGGCACAGCTCAGGGCACGCGATGAAGCTTTCGGAGAGGAACGACGACAGACACCTGTCAGTGTGGGAGAGAACTTGAGCATCGGTGGCAGCAGCCGGGGATCCAGTGGCAGCAGATGCAGCGTCAAGCTCGAAATAATGAAGATGCAGATAGAAGCACAGCTGCGCAAGGAAGAGTGCGAACAAGAAGCACAGCTGAAGCGCGAGGAAGCAGAACGAGAAGCACAGCTGCACAGGGAAGAAAGAGAAGCACAGCTGAAGCGCGAGGAAGCAGAACGAGAAAACACAGCTGCGTAGAGAAGAACGAGAGGCACAGCTGCGCAAGGAAGAGCGCGAACAAGAGGCACAGCTGCGCAGAGAAGAACGAGAAGCACAGCTGAAGCGTGAGGACGCAGAAAGAGAAGCACAGCTGAAGCGTGAGGAAGCAGAGCGAGAAGTTCAGCTGAAGTGCGAAGAAGCACAGCTGCGTAGAGAAGAACGAGAGGCACAGCTGCAACGAGAAGAACGAGAAGCACAGCTGCGCAGGGAAGAACGAGAGGCACAGCTGAAGCGTGAGGAAGCAGAAAGAGAAACACAGCTGAAACGAGAGGAAATAGAAGTTAGGACGAAGCTGCAGAAAGTTGAAGCAAACAAGGAGGTTGAGCTGAGGCGAGCTGAGCTAGGACTAGCTCCACCTGCCCCATCACAGCAAGAAGATCGCCGAGTGAGAGAGAGGGATTTGCCCATCTTCGTGCCTAATGAGGCTGAGGGCTTCTTCGAGCATTTTGAAAGGGTCGCTACGTTGAAGAAGTGGCCAAGGGCAGAGTGGGCGGAGCTAGTTCAGGGAAGGCTCACTGGTGAAGCTCAAGATGCCTACAATATGCTCGATTTCCAAGAATGTACCAACAACGATGCAGTAAAAAGGGCCGTGCTCCATTCGTTCAAGCTGACGCCGGAATGCTACAGAAAGAGGTTCAGAGAATGTACCCGATCGCCAGGAAAATCATATGCAGAGACGGCGAGGGACATGGAAAGGAAATTCTTGAAATGGCTGGAGTCGGAAGGAGCAAGGTCGGCTGAAGACATCAAGGGGCTGATGGTCATGGAAAAGTTCATGTTCGTGCTCTCCCCCGAGATTAGGGTGAGAGTAAAGGAAGCGGACATCAAGGACCTGAGAGCCGCGGCCGATCGGGCTGACATGCTGGAAGAAGCCTTACGTCCACGTCGAGAGGGACAGCACCGACCGCCCGAATTCTCCAGTTATGGGAGGAATAATAGAAGGTCGGATGGATGGAGGACGGGAGCGAGTTTTCCCAAGTCCTACCCTCGAGTGGAGACGGCAGAGGACAGAAGAGTGCTGTGGAACCGTCGAAGAAGTCCCCGACGGAGAGCTCAGGAGCTGTGGCTGTGACGAAGGGGTGGACAGATGGTGCGAGAAAGACACACGGGACGTTGGCCTCTGGAAGTGTGGCAAGGGTGAGCGACGGTGGTTGGTCACCAACGGGGAAGATTCACTGCTACAATTGCGGAATACCCGGACACGTCGCTCGCGAATGCAGACGTCCTAAGCACCGGGGGAATGTAGCCTTCGTGAAGACAGAGGACCAGATGGCCGATTGGGTGCGGGATGGACCCGTACTTAGTGGGGAGAAAAGGATTCACCCATTCGTGTGTGAGGGAACTGTAAGGATGGGGGATGCAGACCCCATCCCAGTGAAGATATTGCGAGACACTGGGGTAGACTTTACCCTGGTGAGCGAAACCCTGTTCCCTGAGAATTACGGGAATACCAGTGTGGGAGTGGCAAGTGTGACCACTGTGGGAGGTCCGGTGCGGATGCCCCTACACTGGGTGACCCTAAGTTCAGATTATGGATGCCAAACCCTAGTAGTGGGGGGTCTGTGCATCGATGCCCAAGATGGAGGCACAGGTCATCTTGGGAAATGACGCATGTGGAGGACGTGTCCTCCCGAACCTCGTGAAGGACGAGGAGTGCTTGGAGCACTACAAGAAAAGAGGTGGAGTGTTGGACGCCTGTAGGGGCGAGAAGGGAATTGCCACGTTGGCGTACCCTGTTTGTGCCGTAGTTCCGAGGCAGTGCGACGGACGAGGAGGGCGTGGATCTGATAAGGCCGACGAGGAGACGTCCGATGGTCTGGGAATCGATCACCTCTTCAGCGAACCCGGAGAGCGAGTGGAGGGCGATGGCAGCCCAGATGGTGAGGTACAGGTGACCCTCACCTGTTCTCTCGGGGTAGACTGCACTCGGCTCGAGGAGCTGCAGCAGGCAGAATTCCCCAAATTGATTCGTGAGGCCAGAGGAGGACGTGTTGGTCCCGAGAGGGCCACTCACTTTACAGGCAGAACGGCATACTAATGAGACAGTGGAGACCTGTGAGGATAGAGGCCGGAGAGGCATCTCTAGGTATAAGACACCAGGTAGTGTTGCCGGCCCAGTGCAGAGCGGCAGTGTGGGATCTGTCGCACTCTGTTGACTCTGCGGGTCACCTGGGGGTGACCAAAATGTTGCATAGGATCAGGAAACCATTTCTACTGGCCAGGTATGGACGCCGATGTGCGGCGTTATTGCAAGATATGCTTACCGTACCAGAGGGCAGGAAAGAGCCAATCCGCCAATACCAAAGGCCCGTTAGTCCCTGTTCCAGCGTTTGGGCCTGCATTCGAGCGTCTGTTGTCGACGGAGTGGGACCGTTGCCACGTACAAAGAGAGGAATACCTACTAATGACAATAATGTGTGCGTCACCAGATTTCCGGAAGCTGTCCCGATGCGGCGTTTGACGTCAAAGGGAGTAGCTGGGCAGCTAATACGATTTTTCTCTGGGTAGGAATGCCCAAAGAAATTCAAACGGACTGTGGAAGCATTTTCCAGTCCAAGTGGTCCAGGCAAACAGTGACAAGCTGGGGAGTGACACAGATTCGGTCGTCGCCCTACCGAGCCACAGGTCGCAGGGGGCAATCGAAAGGTTCCACTCCACTTTGAAGACGATCTGAGAGTGTTCTGCGCTGAGCAGGGAGCTGAGTGGGACGAGGCAGTATACCTGCGTTATTTGCCATCCGTAACGCAGTGGTGGAATCATTAGGTTTCTCACTTTCCAGCTGGTATATGGGCATGAGGTGAGAAGTCCTCTGTCCATGCTGAAGGAACAGTGGACACCAGGGGTGACCGTGGAGCGGTTAATGAATACGTTCTAAAGTTTAAGGAGCGGCTCACCTTAGCAAAGGAACTGGCTGGAAAACATCTAAAAGAAGGCAGCACAAGATGTCGGAATGGTACAATAAGAGCGCTAACGCGAGGAGTTCCAAACTGGTCCCAGGTGATGATATTACGCCGGGTAAGAGTAAAGTGAATGAGCACGGTTCGAGGGACTGTACCATTGCTATGGGCGGTGGGTCCTGTGACGTACGAGATTGGTAAGCCGGATATACCCGCAAGAAACAGGTGTGCCATGTCGACCGCCTAAAGCTTTCTTCTCTGAAGAAGGAGGAGCCGTCAAGCTGGACGGACGGCGACTCGAGAACCCAGGAAAAGGTGATCCTGTGTGTGCAAGTGGACCAAGAGCTTCAGAGAGGAAAGGAAGTGGTCCAGGGCGGACGGTACCCGTCTCACCAATTCAGAGAGTTTGTCTAAGATCGGGGACAAGCTACAACACCTGAAAGAGCAACAGAGCGCGGACCTGACGAACCTGTTAATGGAGAACGCCTCCCTCTTCACCGACGTGCCCCGACGTCACAGAAGTGTAACGCACGCGGTGGAGGTGAGGGACGCCAAGGCCCGTCAAGCAAGCGCGTACAGGGTAAGCCCGGAAGAAGCGAGAGCTGATGAGGAAGGAGGTGGAGTATCTCCTTGAGAATGACCTTGCGGAGCCCAGTAACAGTGAGTGGAGTTCTCCATGCCTGCTAGTAAAGAAAAGCGATGGAACATTCCGCTTTTGCACGGACTACAGGAAGGTGAACTCTGGAGAGGGCGCCGGCTATGATGTTGTCAGAACCCTTGATGTAGAAGATCTCCAGGTTGAAATCTTGTAGATATAAAGCCCATCGTAGAAGACGTTGATTATTGAATTGGGCTTGAAGCAAGAAGCGTAGAGGATTGTGGTCCGAGTAGATGGTGGTAGACCGAGCACCTTGTAGGTATGGTGCAAAGTGCTGTAAATTCAGGACGATGGAGAGTAGCTCCTTCTCGATAGTGCTGTAATTCTTCTGGTGTGGTTGAACCTCCTCGCCTCGTTGTTGCATCAGGATGCCCCCCGATGCCGGTACCACTGGCGTCGACATGGAGGAGGAAAGGCTTCGTGATATCTGGCGAGGCGAGAATGGGATTAGAACATGGTAAAGGAGTACCATTATTGTCCTGAAAATAATTATGAAGATCAGTTAGGATTTCCGAGTTGGAAGGCACTGACTCAGTGTCAGTGCTTTCGGGAGGAGAAGCAGGGAAGGTCTCACTGTGGAGGTATGGACCTTTAAAGGAGGAAGATGTTATCAACACAGTGGGAGGAGTACCGTTATAAAGCTTCAGGAGGTTGACGTGGCACAACTGGGTCTTCCGCCGCCTATCTGGAGTCTCAAGAACGTAGTTGTGGTTGTTTCTGCACTCCTTGATGCGGTAGGGTCCTGAAAACCTGTTTTGCAAGGGAGAACCTGGGATAGGAAATAGGCAACACGAAGTCTCCCGGTTTAAATTTCCTTACTTTGCTGTTCTGGTCGTAATGAGTCTTCATCCTCTCTTGGGCTTTCAATAGATTGTCCTTAGCAAAGATGTACCCTCTCTAGAATGTGTTGTAGGTTTTGAAGAAACTGGGGCACATTCTGATGCTCACTGAAGGTGGCATCACGTAGAGAGTCTTTGAAAGCTTTGAGAGGAGTACGGCACTTACGTCCGTAGAGCATCTCATAAGGAGATACTCCTAGAGACTCATTGGGAAGACTTCTGAAAATACACATTATGAGGTCAAGTTGTTTATCCCAATCCTTAGAGGTCTCATTGCAAAATTTCTTTAGGAGTGCTTTAATAGTCTGATGACTACGCTCAAGAGAACCCTGTGAAGCAGGATGATAGGGGCTGGACAGTACCTGTGTGATGTTGAACTCTTCCAGTGTCCGCTTGAAGAGATCACTGGTGAAGTTGGTGCCACAGTCACTCTGAACCTCCCTTGGAAATCCATACTGGGTGAAGATCTTCAATAAGTGTTTCACCACAGTAGCAGCCGTAATGTTCTTTACTGGAACTGCTATGGGGAATCTGGTGGTAGGACACAGGATGGTTAGTATATAGGCGTTGCCAGAACTGGTCCGAGGTAAAGGACCAACACAGTCTATAATAAGTCTGTGGAAAGGTTCCGCAGGCACCTGGATGGGTGTCAGTGGTGCTCTGGGGATAGAGATGTTCGGTTTACCTGCCATCTGACATGTATGACACTGTTTGACGTACTGTTTGACGTTGTTAACCATACCTGGCCAGTAGTAGTCTTGTCGGATTCCGTGGTAGGTTTTGTTAAAACCGTAGTGTGAAAGTGCTCCGTGGGCCAGGTGTAGAATAGTGGGCCGCAGGCTGGTGGGAATCACTAGTTGTTCGACATTGGCCCAATCGTCATCCTCCTTCAGTTTACTGGGTCTGTATCTGCGGTAGAGCAACTCGTTCTCTAGGAAGAACCCAGGGATACTGTCAGGTTGAGTCTCAGCCTGGAAGAATAATGGTGTTAAGGTAAGATCTTCCCTCTGTAACTTACGGAACTCCAACGTGGTAAGATTCGGGGGTAGTTTCAGAGGGTCTTGAGGGACAGCGGTAGCAGTAGAGTCAGCTGGTTGTGGTCGTGCAGCTTGTGCACGGGTGGTCACCAAAACCGGAGGAGAAACTTCATCACTCTCTTGAACCTTTGCTGGAACATACTCAAAGATGGGATTATCCATTACAGAGGTACACACCTGGGGTTTGTCCATGACGATCAGGTTGGTCGGTTGCAGGTCTTCTGCCAAGTCGTTGCCCAGGAGAAGTTGCACTCCAGGCATGGGAAAAGGCTTTTCCCTGATGGCGACTTGGACTTCACCGGTCACGAAGGGACAATCCAGGTGGACTCTGGCGAGTGGATAAGGAGTGGTAGCAGTGAGGTCAGTGATGAAGACGGTTTCCCCGGTGTAGGCGATATTGGGCACAGCTGATTTCAATATTATGATTGAAGAGCCGCTGTGTCCCTCAAGATCTTCATTTGAAACGTCCCTCCGAATCTGAACCGTTGGTAGAGACAGTTCCAGGATACAGGTGTTTACTGAAGAGAGAAAGATCATTAACATGAACACCAACATTCATCACAGGCTTACCGGACTTAGGAGGAGTCTGTTTGGGTTTAGTGGATTCAGTATTACCTTTGTATTGAGACTTACCACATTTATCTATGGTATGTCCATAGAGTCTACAATACTTACAGTACAATTGCGAGCTAGCTTGATCTGTACTCACTTTCTCGTAACTGTACCAAGACTTCTTACTGGTAGGTGGTTCTGGTGTCAGCCGGTGGATGAGGCTGTAGGTGTCAGCCGACTTCGCACATTTATAGTAGTCGGTCTCTTCTTTATCTGCTAAATATAAACGGACGGGAGGAGGTACACGCCTCAAGAATTCTTCAACTAGCATGAGGTTGACGAGTTCTGCAAAGGTAGAGACATGTGCTGCTTCCAGCCATTTCATAAAATATCTCCTTTTGGTATTGGCAAATTCTAGAAAGGTGGTGGTACTTGCCTTTAAGGTGATCACGGAATTTTCGTCGGTAGCTTTCGGTGGAGAGAAGGTAGGCGTCCAACACTGCTTGCTTCAGGGTCTGGTAGTCATTCTCAGATGCCAAAGTACTGAGGTGACTGCAGCTCTACCTGTGAGATGTACTCTGAGAAGGGTAGCCCATTGGTCGGCAGGCCAGCTAAGTTGATTAGCTAGGGTCTCAAAGGTGGTAAAAAAGACGTCAATCTCTGTCTCTACGAACGTGGCATTAACTTACTTGCATGGGAGACATTGAAACTTACTGGAAGACTGGCGGTAGCTTGTTGGCGTTGAGTGTGGTGTGTAGTTTCCAACGTGAGTTCTTTTTGACGACATTCTATAGCCATAGCGCTTGCGTTTGTCATGCTCGCGTTGCATCTCCAGGTGGACGTTGTTTGCTTCAAGCTGTACTCGCTCACGCTCTTGAATAGGGCCTTCACGTTCTTGTCTTCTTCGATGGCGGTCTCTCTTTCCTGTTCTTCTTCCTCATGGCGGCCTCTCGTTCTTTGAGGGCGGCCTCTCTTCTGAGCTCTTCCTTTGCCAGGGCCGCCCACGTTCTGCCCTCTTTCTTGATGGCAGCTGCTTCCTTTTGTTGCTCCCGCTCGATCTTGGCAAGTTCGAGTTGAGTTTCATAGTGGCCAAATCTTGTTTATCTGCAATAGAATAATGTTCGTGGTGTCAATTGTCCCTTCATCTAAGAGGTGATCTAAGAGTATGTTGTGTATTCATTTTGTTGGCTCCATGGGGAACATCTAGTTGATACTCGTGCAAGAGTTTGTAATTCGGTCCTCTTGGCACGACTTAAGTTCCCTATTTCACCTGCTGGATCTGTACGGAAAGCTTGGAGACGAAACATGGTGAAAATTAGCAAATAAATGTACAACGAATATACTGTTGTGATATGGTGAATGTCAGAAACAGGACAACGTGGCAACTGGTACCTATCCTGTGGAATCGTTAACAATTAATGTTAATTTCAAGATGGTAAATGATTAATAAATCAAGATCGCAGGAAATCTTGTACCCGGTACTCAATGTAAGAGAATAAGGGCAAGAAAATCCTACTAAGTAAGCGAAACTGAGTTTCTAAAACAAATGAAACATTTAATTGCTCAAAAGTGAATTAGGTAGTCCAAGAATGTAGGCATACCTTGCCGAGTCTCTATAGGACATAAGCAAGTTTTTCCCACTGAATGAAATATGATACTTACAGAATTAGCGAACTTTCGTGCTCTGAAAAAAGAAAGCTAATTCCCTACCTAAGTAAATATCATCATCTCTGACCGACGTGTAGGGGGCGAGTGTCAACTGGTGACGAGAACTGTTGCCGAGGTCCCAACTCGCAATAAAGTCCGTGCTAGAGGAACTATGGCCCTCTTTATCCTCCTTCGGTCGGATTGCAGAGATGGGTGCTTTTGACCCGAAGACAAACCAAAGTACCAGGGTACCCAAAATGATGATCTGCCGAAAATGAGAAATATCCTAGGGACAAAAGGTGGTAAACACGGGTAATAACACGGAGGGAGAGATGACCAATTAAGAGAATGACTGAGGCCTACAGTCACCACGTAATCCAAAGTTGTCTCACACTCACCATATGCTACTCCCGGAATGCACAATACACACAGCACCATATGAATAAAAAATTGAATATGAAAATATTGAAAAGCAAGTGTATCAAAGCCAAGTACGCTTACCACAAATTTACGTTCTGGTACCAGTACCTGAGTGAAGCTCCTAGGACAGGCCCCCATGAATGTGACGGTAAAGTGTTGGAGTGTTGATGTTCGGCAGTCCTCCAATGGCAGGTGTCAATGCCTGGTCACACTACAAAAAAAAAGAGACTGCTTGCCTGTTTGTCTGTGGTAAGGTAAGGGAAGACACGCAAAACACAAAGTATAAACAATGAAACTTTAATTACTTTAGAAAAACAAAATATGAACAAAGACAATCCCTTGGCTTAAGTGAACTTTAGAAACAAGTCAAAAAACACAAGAAAACATAAATAATTATTGGCTGGATTTAATTACAATAAAATAATTTACAATGCAATAACAATCAGGTGCTGAGAATATTGGCTATAGCTGCTACCTCCCTTAGTATACGACAGCCAGAGCTTAGTATACCAGAGAGAGATGTCAACTCTAAGAGCACAAAGAATATTCTGAGGATGACGGCTGGGGCTAGCCCAGACGTCGACTCGGCTAGATGGCGTGAGTG
>WNGS01004932.1:34739-45125 GCA_020271785.1 Procambarus virginalis
AGAGAAGGGTGGGCCGACTGCATTTTCATGGATTGCCAAAAAGCTTTGACACAGTACCGCACAAAAGGCTGTTAAAAAGTTGGAGCAACAGGCAGGAGTAAAAGGGAAGGTGCTCCAGTGGATAAGGGAGTACTTAAGCAACAGGAAACAGCGAGTAACGGTGAGGGGGGAGACATCAGAGTGGCGAGATGTCACCAGCGGAGTCCCACAGGGCTCAGTACTTGGACCCATCCTGTTTCTAATATATGTGAACGATCTTCCGGAGGGTATAGACTCATTCCTCTCAATGTTTGCTGATGATGCAAAAATTATGAGAAGAATCAAGACGGATGAAGATAGACAGAGACTACAGGATGACCTGGATAAACTGGAGGAATGGTCTAGAAAATGGCTGCTAAAGTTCAACTCGGGAAAGTGTAAGGTGATGAAATTAGGAGGGGAGCAGGAGGCTGAACACAAGGTATCATTGGGAGGGAAATCCTACAAGAGTCAAATAGAGAGAAAGATCTGGGGGTTGATATCACACCGAACCTGTCCCCAGAAGCCCACATCAAAAGAATATCATCAGCGGCATATGCTAGACTGGCCAACATAAGAACTGCCTTTAGAAATTTGTGTAAGGAATCTTTCAGAACCCTGTATACCACTTATGTAAGACCAATCCTGGAGTATGCAGCTCCAGCCTGGAGTCCATACCTAGTTAAACACAAGACAAAGTTAGAGAAGATTCAGCGGTATGCCACCAGGCTCGTCCCGGAACTGAGAGGATTGAGCTACGAGGAAAGGCTAAAGGAGCTGAACCTCACATCCCTGGAAAACAGAAGAGTAAGGGGAGACATGATAACCACCTACAAAATTCTCAGGGGAATTGACAGGGCGGACAAAGAGAAACTCTTCACCACGGGTGGGACACGAACAAGGGGACACAGGTGGAAACTTAGTACCCAGATGAGCCACAGAGACGTTAGAAAGAATTTTTTCAGTGTCAGAGTAGTTAATAAATGGAATGCATTAGGCAGTGATGTGGTGGAGGCTGACTCCATACACAGTTTCAAGTGTAGATATGATAGAGCCCAGTAGGCTCAGGAATCTGTACACCTGTTGATTGACAGTTGAGAGGCGGGACCAAAGAGCCAAAGCTCAACCCCCGCAAGCACAATTAGGTGAGTACATTAGGTGAGTACAGTTGAATTCACTCCTCAACGGGTGACGTTAAACAGGGTAACTCACGCGTCTATAATTCCATCACCTCACCAGGTGGTCAACAGGGACAATGGCTAGATGGAACACTGGATGTGAAACCAGCTTCAGAGTTTTATACCCAAAACAGAAACAGTGTACTTACATTCGCACTGCCCGGTTATATACATACACATACGTCTACCACTCCCCACTCTGCTGCTGCTGAAGGTGGTGAAGTAGACGTCCTCACTACTTTGCACACGTGGTCGGTAGGACCACGGTTGGCTAGACCACGGGGTGGCTGGACCACAGGGTGGCTGGACCACGGGGTGGTTGGACCACTGGGTGGCGGCGTCAGGGGCCCCAGCTCGGCCTAGGCTAGGCGAGCGGAGCGAGACACAGCACGGTGGTTTACAGACATCTGGGTACAGTACCAAGCCCTCAACACTGGCGCGGTACGGCAGGGTACGACGGTATGGCGCGGCAAAATGACAGTCCTACATTGTTCTCTGCTAATTCCTCGGAATTATGAATTTAAGGTTTCCAAAAACATTGAAACCTTCTAAAGATCGTCTCTCCTACGACATCTTGCAGCTAAGGCACGATAGACGACGGATGTCACTACCACACAACGATAACAGCCTCCCCCAGTCCAGTTACTCTGGGATGGCGTCCCACAATCATGCGGCTTGGTGACAAACCTCCAAAGTTCACACTTGATATCGCCGAATCTCCAATCCCTCGATACGGATTCTTACTCCCATGGTATCGGGTTGAATGCACGACGACGAGAGTGACTTATTGTGGCTTTGCTGGTGGGATTTCCAGTGCCTGGACTAGCACGAGAAATTACGTCTTCCTCAAGCAACGTCCACTTGTAAGAATGATTTTCCCGCCGTACGCAGTACCCTCAGCCTCTTGACCAATCACCGCGTAGCATTCCCGAGGCCCAGGAGCTTCGGCCAATGGAGCTCCTTCCTTGACGACGCTACTCCCCCTCTCAAAAGGGTGGCATGTGATGGCGGTCAAGCCTACAACCATTAACCCCGAAACCCCACTCACTACACTTTGAACTGGTACACAAATCACAAAAATCAACTCCCTGCTGTAACTTTCTCCACAGACCTGACACAGCGATCAGAATGACATCAATGACTAGCATTTGTCAAAGGCTGTCCAACGACACCCAGCACGACTGTCAAAGAGTTGTATTTCGAAAAGTAAATCTCGGTGGACACGCACCTGTTGCACACTGCACTGTGCACCCATTCAGAGCACAAGGGAGCTAGAAAATTCCATCTCCTGACATCAACTTGCCACTAAAGATTTATTTTACTGGAAGCAAAATACATCCCACAAATTTACCAGCTATATTGTGCACTGCCTGTCACACTTGACAGCTCACTTCCGGCTGGGTGATAGTGGGTGGAGACCCCGTTTTCTATACGTCTTCGTTCTGAGAGACTAGAGGGTGACTCGCCCGGTTCGTCCTGGGTAGTGTTACCTGACTTTGGCGCGGAGTGGTGCTCGGCTCCAGGGCCAGGCTCTACCCGCCAAACACACACCGAAACTACGACGTTGGTACAACGTTCGAACAAGTTTTAACACCACCTAACCAGTTATAACAACCAAGATAGCAAGTTGTTACAACGTTCTAATACGTCATAAACACGTTAAGCCAAGATGTAACAACTTTATTACAAGTTGGAACAAGCAGAAAATGGAGACAATTTCGGTTTATGTTTTCAGGGTAGCCAGCTCAACGTCTCGAAGCTAGACCGGACCCCAAGCTCTGCAGCTCCGGCTTCAGCCTGTATCATAGCGGACACATTAGCAACTCTCTGGGGTGAACTAACCGGAGAGGCACTATCTTCACTCTCCTTAAACCTTGATGACACATCTTTACGTTCTCCATCTGTCATGCGCAGACCGGTTTACTGGACCCATCTGTGTTTCCAGTACTGAGATCTCTTTTGCTGTCTGACCTCTTACCTCAATGAACACTGGGTCACTGACCTGCTCCTTTGGCGTTCGTGACCTGTTTAACCAATCAAGAACCCACATTATCGGCCCCCCTTGACTCGACCCTGAACTTAAACGTCTGTAAGAAAAGAGCCCACCGCATAATCCGAGGATTAGCGTTCTTCAATGTACTCAAGTGGCTAAGAGGCTGATGGTTTACTTGGAAGGTGAAATGTCTTCCATGAACATATTGATAGAACTTTTTAATGCCTACCACAGCTGCCAACAGTTCTCGCTCAACCGTCGAGTACCGACACTCTACGTCACTCAACTTCCGACTGTAGTAGGCGACCGGCCACACCATGCCTTCATGCTCCTGCAGAAGTACAGCTCCTACTCCTGTGTTGGAAGCATCAGTCCTGAGGATATATTCCTTATCTTCGTCAGGTAGCCTCAAGATAGGCTGCTCGACCATCTTCTTTTTCAAGCAAGTGAAAGCTGCTCCTTCCATTTCCGTCTAGTTGACCTTAGTAGGGGCAGCCTTCTTTGTCAACTCTGTCAAGAGATTGGCTACAGAGGCGACGTCTAGAATAAACTTTCTGTAGTAGCCCACCAGACCAAGGAATGACCTCACTTGCGTCTTGGTGGTGGGTGGCACAGCATCCTGTATCTTCTGTATCTTATCAGTTAGGGGGGTTTGGAACAACCCCCACTGATCACATGCCCCAGGTACTTGACCTCGGCGCATCCCACCTCACACTTGGTAGGTTTGGCGACCATGCCAACATCTTGCAGCCCGGAGAACACCTGTCTCAGCAGTTGCAGATGCTCCTCCTAAGTGGTAGAGTGGATGAGTACATCATTCACAAAATATTCCACCCCTTTGATGCCCTCCAGGACCTTGCTCATAGTCCTATTGAATACCGCTGGGGCATTCATCAGCCCAAAGGGAAGAACAGTGAATTGGTACAGACCTTCACTGGTCATGAAAGCTGTGTATCTCTTGCTGTCTAGATGCAGTGGGATCTGCCAGAATCCCTTCGTCAGATCCAGCTTCGAGAAATAATTGCTTGGCGCCAGCCGAGCGAAAATCTTATCTTGGTTGAACATTGGTTCTGCGTCAAACTCTTTGACCGAGTTCAATTTCCTGAAATCAAGACAAATCCTTACTCCCTCCCCCCCCCTCAGGTTTCTTCACAATGACCATGGGACTGGAGTAGGGGGGAAGTAGATTTTTGAATCACACCTTCTCTTTCCATATCCTTCAGTTCAGCCCTGACCTGGGGAACTAAGTGATGGGGAACTGGATAAGATTTTGTGTGTACCGCCTGCCTTTCCATTAGCGGTATTCGGTAGCCTGCAACACCAGCTACCTTGGTAACATCTGAGAGCAAGTCTGGTGTCTGGCTTGCGCACTCTGATCTGGGGTCAGCCATTCGCTAATTTCGACGTCCTTGTATGTTTTCTTCTGCTTGCGATTATACAACCGTGGCTGACCCACCTTGCTGTCATCACTGATGACTGACACCCCTGCAATAAATGCAGTGTGTAATGGGTCTGGAAACAGTCCTGTCCCCTCCCGATTTTGTCTTGAAGGTCCCCCTGTTTCCTTTACCCTGCTGCCTCTGTTCCCTTGGCTGGGTAGTGGCGACCTTGACTTGGCTACCAGCTGGGGTGGACCGTGCGGGTCCCTTTGAACCAAATCCCGTTTTCTCTTTCTTGGGAGTGGTGACTTTGCCTCTGCCAGCTAGCTAGCGGGTGACGTCACCTCCAGCTGATGTGAGTCACGTTTTCTCTGAGTCACTTCCACAGGACCGACTCTTACGATTTGACACTCCAGGGGCGGTTCCTAACAACAGCCCGTATACTGCTTTCTTGCATCGCACAGCTCGTATTTTACTCTTTACATAGGGCGTGTCAACAATCAGGAATACCTCTATCATGTCTTTCTGGGTACCATTAGGGTACCTTACACGGATAGTTCTGCCAGTCTCATTCCCTGGCTTGACTAGGCTTTCTCGGACCATATGAGTGGTGGCTCCTCTGTCCCGAGAGACCTTGGTCCATTTCCAATTAACTATACCTTTCGCTATCGCCAGCGTGTGCTCCAGAGGGTCACTTCCCTCGTTGGCACCCAGACCTGCAATCTGTGCTCGTGTTCCCCCTTTACTGCACTCTTGCCCTTATTGCATTGAGCTGCCTTGTGACCTAGCAGGTTGCAAGTGTAACTGAGAGGTCCACGACCCTTGGGTGGCTAATAACTCCCCCTAGACTTGTTCTCCTTAGGCCTAGCCCTGCTCCCTGAGACTTAGGCAAGACGTCGGTTCTCTGATGAGCCTCCCTGCCTAGGTTTGTGAGCCTCTGCCCACGTGTGGGCGTGTTCAGCCATAGCCTCATTAGAGATCTCATTTTCTTTGAGTTTTGCACGGAGAGCAGGTTCCACTGCCTCTAGGAACTGTTCTCTTGTCATCAGCTCAAACAACGCACCATCTTCCGGACTGACGGTGTTGCTTAACTCAAAGTAGCATTTGAGGCTGGACTCTAGCCTCTACAACATGGCCCTGTACGTTTCCTCAGGACGCACTTTAATCTTACGGAATGTCCTCATCATTCCATCGGCTGAGACTCCATACCCTTTCATTATGGCTCTCTTCAATGCATCATAGTCGTTGCACAGAGGGGGTTCCCGAACCTTGATAAATACTCAGCTCACGTCCCTTCAACAACGAAGCTAGTGCTTGGGCCCAAGTTGACCTTCCCCACTTCCCTTCCGTTGCCCTTCGTTCGAAGCGGTCAGTGTATGCATCCAATGAGTCTACCTGCTCGTCGAAAGGTTAGGCATTTTTATCTTAACCATGGCCCCTCTGGGCCGGGCACAGTGGGTTGGGTTTGGCTTCCCTGCTCAGCTGTGGATTGCGCCCTTGCAATTTTCAACCGGGTCACTCTCTCGTGATGGGCGCTTCACATGTCCATCATGAACTTCGCTCCCTCTGCTCACTGAAGATCTAGTAACCTAGCCTGGTCTCCCAGAGATTCTAAAGTGAATCCTGCCTGGGGCTGTACAGTTCCCATTCTGGCTGGCGATCTTTGTATCAACCTAACTGCTGATGCAACATTACCTTCCTCGAAGATATATAGGGATCCTTTGGTGAGGGTGCGACCTCCCACTAAGATCCTGAGGCGTACTAACTCTTACACCTCCTGCCACGTCGACTACTCGAAAGTCCGCTTAGGGATTCTCATCATCCCCAAAGTCACTGCCTGGTGTTTCGCTCGCTCACACCCTTCCCTCCTCCCACTTTACCTATCCCGCTCAACCCCAAATGCCCTCCTCTACTCTCTTATCCTCCACGGTCGCTACTCCTCACTCCTCACCTCCTCTCCACTACCCTGCTCCCCTACCTCCCCTCCCAGTGTTGCATCCCTGCATATTGCTTGTAAAGGAAGCAAGTGGGTGTCTGGTAGACGCAGTATTATTAATGAAGTGTGTTGGAATTGTTGTGGCTGAGGCCATTTTAGAAATTCTTGTCAAAATGTAAGGTTAAGGTAGACCTGGGAAAGGACGCCCATAGTGATGGTAGAACAATCTTTGAAGTGAAGATGGAAGGTGTGAGATTGACAGCTTTTGTGGACACTGGAAGTCAAGCAACTCTAATTAAAAAGTCAGCCTTCCGCAAACTGAAATACGCATGCCTTAAGCATAGTGAGAAAAAATTAACGGCGGCAAATGGGGAAAAGATTGATTTCTTGGGTCAAGGTACCATTTACTTTGAAATTAATGGGGGATCACAACCTCATATATGTAGAATCATTGAGATTCTTGATTTTCCTGGGGACACCCTCATGGGTATGAATTTTTTTAGCAGATTTGATTACTCCTTGTCTACACAAAAAGGGGCAAGAAACAGCAGATTGCAGCTGGGACTGATTTCCTACTCTGTTGAGATGGTCGACCATCCTCCGGTAGTGGCTTCAATCAAGAGGAAGCAAAGATATAACGTAAATTACCCCAAATTGTTTTTTAAGTCTCTTCCAGACACAGACAAAAGGTCATGTGGGTAACATGCATTGACAAAACAAAGTTGCCCACCACAATCGGTAAAATTTATTAGTGTCTGTAGGACGTCACATCCTGCCAGGAAATACCCTTCAGGTGGCTGGGAGATGTGTCAGATTATTAATTCCTCACCATATAATAGTAGTGTTTGATAAAGGTGCCCTTATTCCAGTCGTCAATCTCTTGCATAAAACCTATTGTTTCAGGGCAAGTGATAGTGTCCCAGGGAACTCTGGTGATTGAGACAAAAAATTTTCACCATGAGGAATCTGAAATGCCAACCGTCACAGCACAATGTAGTGCATTAAATGTAGTAGATAGCGATAAAACACCAAAGAAAATGGAAAAAGGGGTTTATATTACTACACAAGAGGTGGAAAAATTTACATCTATACTAGATTTCAAACATGTTCCACAGACAGATAGAACACTGTTGAGGGAAATGTTACGAAAATTCCCAAAATTATTTACAACCGAGGATGACCAGATTGGTCTCCTTGATAGAATTGAGCACACCATTCCAACAGGTGACCACGTCCCTGTTTACACCTTGCAGTGGAGGCTCCCGGAACAGGCAAAGAAAGTTATCAGGGATGAGTGCCAGAAAATGTTGAGACAAGACGTGATAGAACCTAGTACATCACCGTGGCTCTCTCCTGTTGTGTAATTCACAAACCTGATGGTAGTTATCGCTTTTGTGTGGACTACCGGAAGGTAAACGAAATAACTCAGGGTGATGTGCATCCTTTACCCCGAATTCAGAAGATAATAGATCAATCTGGAGCAGCTAAGTATTTTTCCACTCTCCATGCAAAGTCGGCATATTGGGCAATACCGGTGGCTGACAAAAACAGGGAGAAAACAGCATTCTCTGATGGCAGGCACACTTACCAATGCCGTAGGATGCCTTTTGGCCGTAAGACAGCCCCTTCATCATTTCAGAGGGCCATTAACTTTATTGTCATCAAAGTTTTGGGAAGGCACTAAAAGCGTACCTGGATGATGTTGTGATACATTCCAGGACGTTTGATGAGCACTTACAAGACTTGACTGAAACTTTGACCTCGTTAGATCGAGCGGGGTTTAAATTAAATGTTCAGAAGTGCACTCTGGCAGCTCAGAAATTTAAATTTCTGGGGTTCCAGGTGAGCACAGACGGTATCAGGCCTGATCCTGACTCTTGCCGTGCCATTGCTGAAATGCCAACTCCAAGAAAAGCAAAGGACGTGTGCAGGTTTTTGGGTGCTGCCGGATACTTTCGTATCCGGCAGCTTCGAAAGGTTTTCATTGAAGGTTTTACGAGAACATCAGCAACCCTGACCGATCTAACAAGGAAAAATGTAAAGTTTGTTTGGAAGCCAGAACATGACATAGCCTATGCAAAAATGAAAAATTAGTTCATTACAACACCAGTATTGGACGTGCCTGACTTTGATAAAGAGTGGGAAGTATATACTGACGCCAGTGGTATAGCTATTGGTGGATGTTCGATGCAACGAGATAATGAAAATCTCTCCCATCCAGTGGCCTATTTCAGTAGGAAGGCCAAGGGACCAGAGATTCGTTATTCAGCCACGGATCGGGAGGCGCTCGCAGTGGTAGAGCCAGTTCGATATTTTGAACCTTATCTTTTTCAACGTCATTTTGTAATCTACATTGATCACAGAGCATTAACACACATTTTTAAGAAACGTACAAAACGCCCACGGATGTCGCTCTGGTCTCATGAATTGTCTGCACACGCATTCGACATACTTTACAAGCCTAGACCGTCACATGTAACCGTCAACTGATCTGGTAACCACACACAAGGCTTGTTGCTGTAGGCTTGAGTGATGGTGGTGAGTGGGGCAGGTCCCAAAATGATGTGGGAAATTCAACATGGCTGGCGTGCGAATCTTCCTCTCCCCTCACTGATGAAATGGCGTTCTCACTTGTAAATATTGTGCCTTACTTCTGAGAATGTTGACCTAGAGTAGTGGTTGATGGTAGGACCCCTGACTGGCACAATATCATTGAATATTGATGCGTGGGTGGCGGCTTGGCAGTGGCAGGAGGCGGCTGGAGACACGTGACGATGTGGGTACTTGAGATTCATTGATCAGAAAATTATTTCTAAATCCCATAACTGCAACCAGTATTTGCTACCTTTTACATGTACGGTGCTTGCTTGGTTGTAGATAATACGCAGTAGTTCATTTCAGTAGTTTATTGGGTAAAGGCAACAAGGTATAGATGTGGCCGCCCGAGGTCCTACCTAACTCTAGGCTCGTGAGATACTGAATTTGCCTCTTAGAGTGGCCAGTAACAGCTCTGTAGGGAATGACGTCAGAGGCCTAATCGACTGTGATTGGGTATATCCCAACCATCTTACAATTTGAGTACTAACAAGTGAGTGTGGTCATCTGGTGTTGATAGTGGGTGTGGTCAGCTGGTGTGGTAGTGGGTGTGGTCAGCTGGTGTGGTAGTGGGTGTGGTCATCTGGTGGTGGTAGTGGGTGTGGTCAGCTGGTGTGGTATTGGGTGTGGTCAGCTGGTGTGGTAGTGGGTGTGGTCATCTGGTGGTGGTAGTGGGTGTGGTCAGCTGGTGTGGTAGTGGGTGTGGTCATCTGGTGTTGATAGTGGGTGTGGTCAGCTGGTGGTGGTAGTGGGTGTGGTCAGCTGGTGGTGGTAGTGGGTGTGGTCATCTGGTGTTGATAGTGGGTGTGGTCAGCTGGTGTTGATAGTGGGTGTGGTCATCTGGTGTTGATAGTGGTGTGGTCAGCTGGTGGTGGTAGTGGGTGTGGTCATCTGGTGTTGATAGTGGGTGTGGTCATCTGGTGTTGATAGTTGGTGTGGTCATCTGGTGTTGATAGTGGGTGTGGTCAGCTGGTGGTGGTAGTGGGTGTGGTCAGCTGGTGTGGTAGTGGGTGTGGTCAGCTGGTGGTGATAGTGGGTGTGGTCATCTGGTGTTGATAGTGGGTGTGGTCAGCTGGTGTGGTAGTGGGTGTGGTCAGCTGGTGGTGATAGTGGGTGTGGTCATCTGGTGTTGATAGTGGGTGTGGTCAGCTGGTGGTGGTAGTGGGTGTGGTCAGCTGGTGTGGTAGTGGGTGTGGTCATCTGTGTTGATAGTGGGTGTGGTCAGCTGGTGTTGATAGTGGGTGTGGTCAGCTGGTGGTGGTAGTGGGTGTGGTCAGCTGGTGTTGA
>WNGS01004933.1:5678-37603 GCA_020271785.1 Procambarus virginalis
TCTTCCATACACCCACACCTCTCCTCCTCCCTCCCCCTCACTGTCTTCCATACACCAACACCTCTCCTCCTCCCTCACCCCTCACTGTCTTCCATACACCAACATCTCTCCTCCTCCCTCCCCCCCTCACTGTCTTCCATACAACAACACCTCTCCTCCTCCCTCCCCCCTCACTGTCTTCCATACACCAACACCTCTCCTCCTCCTCCCCCTCACTGTCTTCCATACACCAACACCTCTCTTCCTCCCTCCCCCTCACTGTCTTCCATACACCAACACCTCTCCTCCTCCCTCCCCCTCACTGTCTTCCATACACCAACACCTCTCCTCCCTCCCCCTCACTGTCTTCCATACACCAACACCTCTCCTCCCTCCCCCCTCACTGTCTTCCATACACCAACACCTCTCCTCCTCCCTCCCCCCTCACTGTCTTCCATACACCAACACCTCTCCTCCTCCCTCCCCCCTCACTGTCTTCCATACACCAACACCTTTCCTCCTCCTCCCCCCACTCACTGTCTTCCATACACCAACACCTCGCCAAGAAAGGGATATGTAAATGAACAGAAGAAAGTGAGCTTCAAGGCGATGTACACTAACATAGATGGGATTACAAATAAAACTAGTGAACTTGGAGAATGGGCACTAGAAGAAAACCCAGACATAATAGCACTCACAGAAACAAAGCTAACGAAAATCATAACAAATGCAGTGTTTCCACAGGGCTACTATGTAGTGAGGAAAGAGAGAGAAGGGAGAGGAGGAGGTGGTGTGGCTTTGCTACTAAGAGAAGGTTGGAGTTTCGAAGAGATGGTAATTCAGAACTGTGAAGGTTTCAGTGACTACATATCAGGCACCATTGCAACTGGAGGCCGGAAAATTATAATAGTAGTCATATATAACCCCCCACCAAATGACAGAAGACCCAGACAGGAATATGATAGAAACAACATGGCCACCATCAATATAATAGAGAGAGCAGCTTCTGTGGCTAGCAGGAACGGATCCAGACTTCTAATCATGGGAGACTTCAACCATGGGAAGATAGATTGGGGGAACAGAGACCCACATGGAGGCCCAGACACATGGAGAGCTAAGCTGCTGGATGTGGCAACAAGAAACTTTCTAAGTCAACACGTCAAGGGACCGACAAGAATGAGAGGAGGGGATGAACCAGCCTTGCTTGATCTGATATTTACCCTAAATGAGTCGGATATAAGGGAAGTTAAGTTGGAAGCCCCCTTGGGAATGAGTGATCATAGTGTATTGAGCTTTGAGTACCTGGTTGACCTAGGAATTATCACCCCAAAAAAGAACTGGGAACCAAAGGGCTGGCGTACCGAAAGGGAAACTATGAGGAGATGAATAAATTCCTATGGGATATACATTGGGACACAGAACTCGGAACCAGTGCTTGAACGTATTGTTCTTAACAGACTCGTGTATCGTACACAGGGGCACCTGTCACCTCAACTGTTTGGATTTATGCCTGGGCTCAGTACACAACACTGTTTTGCTGAATACTTCGCACATATTGAAGCTTCCCCTCAAACAGTCTTCATCGACCTAGCAGCAGCTTTTGATACAGCAAACAGAGAAATCATACTGGAACAGCTTGCCGAGCTGGGAATACAAGGAAAATTACTGAAATGGATAAAGGGCTATTTGTCTAATCGAACAGCATATGTTTTGTTTAATGGTGTTAAAAGCACAGAGAGCAAACACTTTGAACTGGGAACTCCACAAGGAGGGGTCCTCAGCCCCCTGTTGTTCAACGTTCTGATGCATAAACTTATTAAAGATCTTCCAACTAATAATGAAGACACTGTCATTTGTTACGCTGATGATATATGTTTACAGGCTGCCTCCGAGCCTAGAATGCAAGTCCTGCTCGATGCTTTTGCTACTAGAGCTGAGGAATGTGGCCTCCTTATCTCTGTACAGAAAAATCGTGCCCTCATTCCATGTGGTATTCCACCACCCAATTATCATATAGATGGGCGAGCACTTGAGAACTGCGAGTCTTACAGATACCTTGGTGTCCCCATTAACGACCCTGGGTACCTTTCTTCTCTCAAGAGGAGACTGTGGGAGAGATTAAAGCCCTTGCGGGTCCTTGTTGGTGTCAATCATGGAATTAACGTGAGACTTGCTAGAATGTTTTATGTATCATATATACGCTCTGTGATTGACTACAATGCTCTACATCTTACACTGTATACTGACAAAGAGCTGAAATCTCTTGAAACCTTGCAAAATGAAGCTATGCGTCTCATCCTTGGGGCTCCAAAGTCCACGAGAATAGTTAATATGAGAGCAGAGTTAAAATTACCTACCATAAGTGAGAGAATTTTGTCTATTAGCACAGTTTTCAGCGTGAAGGCATTGAGTAGATCTAGGCAACACATGAAGTTTCAAGCTAAACTTTCTAATATGCTGCACTCACCTGAGGTCTATAGAAGAAGAACGAAATCTGATTATGTATATTGGTTCTACAAGGTAGCCAACTCCATCAAAATATTAAATATGTACCCAACTCAACTAATGATTAATCAACCAATTACTCCATGGGATAACTGGGATTTATCAGTTGATTTTGTAAATGCGCCCAAGAAAGATAGTGTGCACTCTACATTATTAAAACAGTTAACACTGAAAAGCATCACTGAAAGTACTCAGAGTATGGGTAACGATGTGTATCAGTGCTATACCGACGGCTCTGTAGAAGAGGGTGGACGATGTACCGGATGTGCATGTAATGTATTTGAACAATCTACTCTCGTACATACAGCAATGAAGCGCGTCAATGACTGGGCAAGTACAACTCAAACCGAACTTGCAGGCATATACCTTGCCACTGAATTTTTAAAAGACAAAGGCAGTGGACTTATATACAGTACTGTGACTTGCAGAGTGCACTCCTGGCATTGAACGCACATATTAGTGACACCCAGAAAATAGTCAGTGATATTCGAATGAATGTCTTAGCTGCTAAAGAAAACAGATTTGAAATTAAATTCCTATGGATACCATCACATGTTGGCATCTCAAGGCATGACACTGTTGATATGCTTGCAAAGACAGCCTGTAGAAAACCAGTGGTAGAAATTGATATGGGTATTTCATTAGCAGTGACAAAGAGAATACTTAAACAAATATCTAATGAAGATCTCACCGACCTAACAAATTCACAAAGACCTGAAAGTTGTAGCATTAAATATTATGATAGATATTGTGAGGAAACATTCACATATGGGACTAATAGAACAAGAACCCGGCAATGTGATGTTATAGTGGCCAGAATACGCCTGGGATATAGACGTATCTGGCAGCTTTCTCAAAACCCAGATGTTGAGTACACTATGTGTCAACTTTGTGAAAGAGAAAACATGCACTCTCTTGAACATTATATTGTAGAATGTCCCATACTGGCTGACTTTCGCCCCCTGGGCTAAGGTATGCTGAACTCTGTAATTACTATATGAGTACTGGAACACTTGATGATATATTGGACTTGTATCCAAGATTGACCATGTAATAGATTAATTATACAATGTATGTGATGTAACTATATAACCTGAGCTTGTAAAAGCACCTTAATCACCTTCAGTGATTAAGTGCTTAATTGCACACTAGTTTCTTTATCAGCTATCTCACCCTGTCAGAGTAAATGAGATAAATGTCTGTGAATGCATGTGTGTATATATGTATATGTGTGTGTATGTGTATGTGCCTCCTGACAACAACTCTCTCACCAATGCCCCCCCTGACACCATTTTATCACCATTTCAGCTGGTTGTCAGCTGGCTGGCTGACAACCTGCCTCCCATGAGAATACGTAACTTACACCACCTGCCCCCTAACAAAAAACCCTAACCACTGACACCACTTGCCTCCTGACAACAACTCTCTCACCAATGCCCCCCCTGACACCATTTTATTACCATTTCTCCCTAGAAACAATGGGTAAGGATAATATAACACTATATAACTGTTTACATTCTGGCAAATCATAGTTGATGACAGCCAGCTCTGACGCTCGGCCTCGGTGACCGCTTAGACGAACATTCCTCGCTTAATCGAACATTTGTATGTTCCACTGAACATTTGGTACCGAATTCAATTTGTTCGGCTCTTCCGGGAATTCGATAGAGCGGGGTTCGTTAGTCTGAGGAAGCACTGTATATGTATATGTGTGTGTATGTGTATGTATGGGTATAAAGTATATATGGCAGCTGATCAGAATTACATTTCACCTTTGTAAATGTACATTAATGACACTGTGTAGATGACACATCGAACACTTTATGTAAGGCATACATAAATCTGTGTATCTATGTATTTACGTATATAGGTTAGCTTAGCATTTTTAAAGCACCGACTCACCTTCAGTGGTTGATTGTTCAATAAACCCTTAAAATATATGTTTAACACATCTCTAACCCTGTCCATGGAGGACAGAAGAAAATGTATATATGCTGGTTAGCATTGTAAATGTCTGGCCACGTCTGTGGTAGAAAACAATAAAAAAAAAATAAAATAAATAAAAATAAAAAAAATAAAAAAAAAGTCCGTACAAGACATGATGGACTATGTCACCCAAAAATGTCAGCAGGAGGCTGTAAGCAGGTTTGTCCCAGCCCAACAGGAAAAAACAGAGAAGCAAAGGAAGAATCCGTGGTTTAATAGGGAATGTATGAAAGCAAAGGAGCTGAACAAAAGGGCATGGAGGAACTTCCGTAATAACAGAACACCAGAAAGTAGAGAGAGATACCAGAGAACCAGGAACGAGTATGTCAGTGTGAGAAGAGCAGCTGAGAAAAGGTATGAAAATGATATAGCTAATAAAGCCAAGACTGAACCAAAGCTACTACACAGTCACATCAGGAGGAAGACAACAGTGAAGGAACAGGTGATTAAACTTAGGGTGGGCGAGGACAGGTACACAGAGAATGACAAAGAGGTGTGTGAAGAACTCAACAAAAGGTTCCAGGAGGTCTTTACAATAGAACAGGGAGATATCACGGCGCTGGGAGAGGTGGCAGCAAACCAGGTGACCTTGGATAGGTTCGAAATTACAAGAGATGAGGTCAAAAAGCACCTATTGGAGCTGGATGTGAGAAAAGCTGTTGGGCCGGATGGAATCTCGCCATGGGTATTGAAAGAGTGTGCAGGAGCACTTTGCTTACCACTCTCCATAGTGTATAGTAAGTCACTGGAAACGGGGGACCTACCAGAAATATGGAAGACTGCTAATGTAGTACCAATATACAAAAAGGGTGACAGACAAGAGGCACTGAACTACAGGCCAGTGTCCTTAACTTGTATACCATGCAAGGTGATGGAGAAGATTGTGAGAAAAAACCTAGTAACACATCTGGAGAGAAGAGACTTCGTGACAACCCATCAACATGGGTTCAGGGAGGGTAAATCTTGCCTTACAGGCTTGATAGAATTCTACGATCAGGTGACAAAATTAAGCAAGAAAGAGAAGGGTGGGCGGACTGCATTTTTTTGGACTGTCGGAAAGCCTTTGACACAGTACCCCATAAAAGGTGATGCATAAGCTGGAGAAACAGGCAGGAGTAACAGGTAGGGCGCTCCAGTGGATAAGGGAGTACCTAAGCAATAGGAAGCAGAGAGTTACAGTGAGGGGTGAGACCTCAGACTGGCGTGAAGTCACCAGTGGAGTCCCACAGGGCTCTGTACTTGGACCTATCCTGTTTCTGATATACGTAAATGATCTCCCAGAGGGTATAGACTCATTCCTCTCAATGTTTGCTGACGACGCCAAAATTATGAGAAGGATTAAGACAGAGGAGGACAGCTTGAGACTTCAAGAAGACCTGGACAAGCTGCAGGAATGGTCGAACAAATGGCTGTTAGAGTTTAACCCAAGCAAATGTAATGTAATGAAGATAGGGGTAGGAAGCAGGAGACCAGATACAAGGTATCATTTGGGAGATGAAATACTTCAAGAGTCAGAGAGAGAGAAAGACCTGGGGGTTGATATCACGCCAGACCTGTCCCCTGAAGCTCATATCAAGAGGATAACATCAGCAGCATATGCCAGGTTGGCTAACATAAGAACGGCCTTTAGAAACTTGTGTAAGGAATCTTTCAGAACATTATATACCACATATGTCAGACCAATCCTGGAGTATGCGGCTCCAGCATGGAGTCCATATCTAGTCAAGCATAAGACTAAACTGGAAAAGGTTCAAAGGTTTGCCACCAGACTAGTACCCGAGCTGAGAGGTATGAGCTACGAGGAGCGACTGCAGGAATTAAACCTCACTTCGTTGGAAGACAGAAGAGTTAGGGGGGACATGATCACCACATTCAAGATTCTCAGGGAATCGACAGGGTTGATAAAGACAGGCTGTTTAACACAAGGGGCACACGCACTAGGGGACACAGGTGGAAACTGAGTGCCCAAATGAGCCACAGAGATATTAGAAAGAACTTTTTTAATGTCAGAGTGGTTGACAAATGGAATGCATTAGGAAGCGATGTGGTGGAGGCTGACTCCATACACAGTTTCAAGTGTAGATATGATAGAGCCCAATAGGCTCAGGAAACTGTACACCTGTTGATTGACGGTTGAGAGGCGGGACCAAAGAGCCAGAGCTCAACCCCCGCAAGCACAACTAGGTGAGTACAACTAGGTCTCCTCCCTCCCCCTCCTCACTGTCTTCCATACACCAACACCTCTCCTCCTCCCTCTCCCTCACTATCTTCCATACTCCTACACCTCTGACAAGAGCTATGAGGAGAGGTTAGAGGCATTAAATATGCAAAAACTAGAAAATAGAAGAAAAAGAGGCGATATGATCACTACGTACAAAATAGTAACAGGAATTGATAAAATCGACAGGGAAGATTTCCTGAGACCTGGAACTTTAAGAACAAGAGGTCATAGATTTAAACTAGCTAAACACAGATGCCGAAGAAACGTAAGAAAATTCACCTTCGCAAATAGAGTGGTAGACGGTTGGAACAAGTTAAGTGAGAAGGTGGTGGAGGCCAAAACCGTCAGTAGTTTCAAAGCGTTATATGACAAAGAGTGCTGGGAAGACGGGACACCACGAGCGTAGCTCTCATCCTGTAACTACACTTAGGTAATTACACTTAGGTAATTACCTCTCCTCCTCCCCCTCCCTCACCATCTTCCATACACTAAGAAAAGTCCTCAATGAAGGTAAAGTGCAGTGAAAAATATGAGTAGTATTCTGTTGAAAATGTATTTTGACATTAATATTTTTAAGTGTGTGGAACAAATTAATTAAATTTACAATTTTTTTATGGGGAAAATTCGATTTGGTGTAAATATTCAGGTTACAATGCATTTCCAAGCATTTCTTGGAATGGATTAAATTTTTACACTGAGGTTCCACTATATATATAAATACCACTATATATATATATAAATATCAAGGACAATAGAGTATAAGAAATTATAAGTAAAAGTTTTTATTTTTTAAAAATACACAAATTGGAAACTATCATTTTAACAATAGATTTAACTAAAATGACAAAGGAACTGTTTATAATTCCTCTCCTCATAGCAACATCATACTACATATTTATAATTCCTCTGCACATAATAGTGTCATGCTACATGTAGGCTGCCCACCCAATGTACATTTGGCAGAGATTGTCAATACTAGTGGCTTCCTCAATGAGTGAATTCACTTGTCCTTCCACAGACAATGGTAAGTTTGGTCCTCGTGCCTTGGTGCGTATCTGGCCACTGAGACGATGCTCGATGTTACTCACGTGCATCTGGGCCTAAGAAACAAAAAGTTATTCTCTAGAAATTTAACTTTAGTCATCATTTATGGTAAGTAATAAACAAACTTAATAATCTTACAGCTGAAAATTCACTTTAATGACACCAGTTAGATAATCTTTATTTTTTCAATGTACGTTATCTTGAGATATATTTCGGGGCTTTTTAGTGTCCCCGCGGCCCGGTCCTCGACCAGGCCTCCACCCCCTGGTTGATACCTGGTTGATGGGGTTCTGGGAGTTCATCTACTCCCCAAGCCCGGCCCGAGGCCAGGCTCAACTTGTGAGAGTTTGGTCCACCAGGCTGTTGCTTGGAGCGGCCCGCAGGGCCACATACCCACCACAGCCCGGCTGATCCGGGACTTCTCTTAGAAAACAGTCCAGTTTTCTCTTGAAGATGTCCACGGTTGTTCTGGCAATATTTCTTATAGTCGCTGGGAGGACGTTGAACAACCGCGGACCTCTGATGTTTATACAGTGCTCTCTGATTGTGCCTATAGGACCTCTGCTCTTCACTGGTTCAATCTTGCATTTTCTTCCATATCGTTCACTCCAGTACGTTGTTATTTTACTGTGTAGATTTGGGACCTGGCCCTCCAGTATTTTCCATGTGTATATTATTTGGTATCTCTCTCGTCTCCTTTCTAGAGAGTACATTTGGAGAGCTTTGAGACGATCCCAATAATTTAGGTGTTTTATCTCGTCTATGCGTGCCATATATGTTCTCTGTATTCTCTCTCTTTCAGCAATCTCTCCTGCTCTGAAGGGGGAAGTGAGTACTGAGCAGTACTCGAGATGGGACAACACAAGTGACTTGAAGAGTACAACCATTGTGATGGGATCCCTGGATTTGAAAGTTCTCTTAATCCATCCGATCATTTTCTGGCTGATGCGATATTTGCTTGGTTATGCTCCCTAAACGTTAGATCGTCGGACATCATTATTCCCAAATCCTTGACATGCTGTCTTTCTACTATGGGAAGATTTGATTGTGTTTTGTACCCTGTATTATGTTTCAGATCCTTATTTTTGCCGTACCTGAGTACCTGAAATTTATCACTGTTAAACATCATGTTATTTTCTGCTGCCCAATCGAAAACTTTGTTGACATCTGCTTGTAGTTTTTCAATGTCTTCAGCAGAGGTAATTTTCATGCTGATTTTTGTGTCATCTGCAAAGGACGACACGAAGCTGTGACGTGTATTTTTGTCTATATCAGATATGAGAATAAGGAATAGTAGCGGTGCAAGGACTGTACCTTGAGGTACAGAGCTTTTAACATCGCTTGGACTCGATTTTATCTGATTGACTGTTACTCTTTGTGTTCTGTTCGACAGGAAATTGAGTATCCAGCGTTGGAATTAATTGGAATAACTTTTCCAGTTATTCCCATTGACCTCATTTTGTGAGCTATCACCCCATGGTCACATTTGTCGAATGCCTTTGCAAAGTCTGTGTATACACCTGATTACCTGGTTGATACCTGGTTGATGGGGTTTTGGGAGTTCTTCTACTCCCCAAGCCCGGCCCGAGGCCAGGCTTGACTTGTGAGAGTTTGGTCCACTAGGCTGTTGCTTGGAGCGGCCCGCAGGCCCACATACTCACCACAGCCCGGTTGGTCCGGCACTCCTTGGAGGAATAAATCTAGTTTCCTCTTGAAGCTGTCCACGGTTGTTCTGGCAATATTTCTTATGCTTGCTGGGAGGACGTTGAACAACCGCGGACCTCTAATGTTTATACAGTGTTCTCTGATTGTGCCTATGGCACATCTGCATTTTGCTTTTCTTCTAAGGCTTCTGTGATTTTGTCATAGTGGTTGAGTAACTGTGACAGACAGGATCTTCCCGCACTAAATCCATGTTGTCCTAGATTGTGCAATTCATTGTTTTCCATAAAACTAAAAATTTGATTCCTAATCACTTTTTCAAACACTTTTATTATGTGTGATGTTAGTGCAACTGGCCTATAATTTTTTGCCAAGGCTTTACTCCCCCCCTTGTGCAACGGAGCTATATCTGCAGATTTAAGTGCTGCTGGTATCTCCCCTGTATCCAGGCTCTTTCTCCATATTACGCTGAGTGCTCTCGCTACTGGTACTTTACATTTCTTTATGGATATTGAATTTCATGAATCAGGCCCAGGAGCTGAGTGCATAGGCATATTGTCAATTTCCCTTTCAAAGTCTTCCGAGTTAGTGGTAATATCCGTTATATTATCTGCAGCTTGAATGTCATTCATAAAGAAGCTGTCTGGGTCATCAACTTTTATGTTGTTTATTGGTGTGCTAAACATAGCCTCATACTGGCTTCTTAGAATTTCACTAATCTCTTTGTTGTCCTCTGTGTACGTACCTTCATTTGTAATTAATGGTCAATACTGGTCGAGGTTTTGAATTTTGATTTAGCGTATGTGAAAAATATTTCGGATTTTTCCTTATCTCTTGTATAGCTCTCTGTTCCAATTCCATTTCCTCAGACTCATATGATTGCTTCAACGTTTGTTCTATTTCTTCGATCTCCCTGCTTAGGCTTATTTTCCTTGCTTGTGATAGTTGTGTCTGCTGAAGCATTTCCGTTATTTTTTCCTTCTCCTGTACAGTCGTCTGCGTTCTCTTTCTAGAGTGGTCCTCTTTCTGCCCCTCCTCACTGGCACGTGCTTCAAGCAGACCTTGTAAGCAGACCCCAGGAAGCAGCCCGTGACAGCTGACTAACACCAGGTACCTATTTTAATGCCCCTATTACCTAGCAGTAAAATAGGTACCTGGGTGTTAGTCAGCTGTCACGGGCTGCTTCCTGGGGGTGGAGGCCTGGTCGAGGACCGAGCCGCGGGGACACTAAAAAGCCCCGAAATCTATCTCAAGATAACCTCAAGATATGGAATTACCTAACACTAGAATTAAGTGACTAATTCTGAACGTTTACAATATCAACACAAGTGTTACTACAGAACATTGATTGCCACAAAAGTAAGACAAAACAGAATTAAAGTATTAAAAGTTAATAAGGATTAAAAATGCACAGATTAAAATTTTGTGTACTAAGAAATTCTAAGCAAAATAAATCAACTTATTAGCATGAGACTGAAGGAAAATTAACAATACAATACTGTACACAATACCAATACAGTACTCTTAATTATCCAAATCTCCACATTAATCAGCAGCTTCTCTAACATTACACAATAACAATTACCAAACAAACAAATCCCACCAGGAACTTGTGGGAGACTACCAACTGTGGACAAGGGCCTTTGAAAATTTTCTCTGCCCCTTCCATGGCGCAGGGAGCTTAGCAGCATGTGTACAACACTGAAAACCAAACCCTGAGAATCCAGCAGCTGAGCCACCTACAGAGGGCAACTCCAAAAGAGGAAGGGACTGAAGTGACCCCCTGTGATTCAGACAATGAACCACTGGAGAAGAGTTTGAATGGAGCTGAGAGGAAGAATGCCACAAGTCCACAAACTTGTAATTACCTAAGTGTAATTACCTAAGTGTAGTTACAGGATGAGAGCTACGCTCGTGGTGTCCCGTCTTCCCAGCACTCTGTCATATAACGCTTTGAAACTACTGACGGTCTTGGCCTCCACCACCTTCTCCCCCAACTTGTTCCAACCGTCTACCACTCTGTTTGCGAAAGTGAATTTTCTTATATTTCTTCGGCATCTGTGTTTAGCCAGTTCATATCTATGACCTCTTGTTCTTGAAGTTCCAGGTCTCAGGAAATCTTTCCTGTCGATTTTATCAATTCCTGTTACTATTTTGTATGTAGTGATCATATCACCTCTTTTTCTTCTGTCTTCTAGTTTTGGCATATTTAATGCTTCTAACCTTTCCTCGTAGCTCTTACCCTTCAGTTCTGGGAGCCACTTAGTAGCATGTCTTTGCACCTTTTCCAGTTTGTTGATGTGCTTCTTAAGATATGGGCACCAAACAACAGCTGCATATTCTAGCTTTGGCCTAACAAAAGTCATGAACAATTTCTTTAGTATATCCCCATCCATGTATTTAAAAGCAATTCTGAAGTTAGAAAGCATAGCATAGGCTCCTTGCACAATATTCTTTATGTGGTCTTCAGGTGATAGTTTTCTATCTAGAACCACCCCTAGATCTCTTTCTTTATCAGAGTTCTTTAAAGATTTCTCACATAATATATAGGTTGTGTGGGGTCTATGTTCTCCTATTCCACATTCCATAACATGACATTTATTAACATTAAATTCCATTTGCCAAGTGGTGCTCCATATACTTATTTTATCCAGGTCTTCTTGAAGGGCATGACAATCATCTAATTTCTTATCCTTCCTATTATCTTAGCATCATCAGCAAACATGTTCATATAATTCTGTATACCAACTGGTAGATCATTTATGTAGACAATAAACATCACTGGTGCAAGAACTGAACCCTGTGGTACTCCACTTGTGACATTTCTCCAGTCTGATACATTGCCTCTGATCACAGCCCTCATTTTTCTATCAGTCAGAAAGTTTTTCATCCATGTTAGAAGCGTACCTGTCACTCCTCCAATATTTTCCAGTTTCCAGAACAACCTCTTATGTGGAACTCTGTCGAAAGCCTTTTTTAGGTCCAGATAGATGCAGTCAGCCCAACCATCTCTTTCCTGTAATATCTCTGTTGCTCGATCATAAAAACTGAGTAAATTCGATACACAGGATCTACCAGATCGAAAACCATACCTTTGTGCACAGTCCTGTGTGCTCGAAGAAGGGAATTTACTTAACAACCCTGGGAGGCCTGGTGAACATTGATCACAAAACCCAAACCCAGGGCCAAGATGTCCATGAACACAGCAACGACTAGGTAGGAAGGCGCAACAGAACCGAAAACCTGAAAGCCTGAGAGGAAAGCAGGCAAATGGCTAACTGAGCTCGCACTTCTTGGAGAAGAGATGGACAGTATTGGAGGCACCAGAACCATGGCCAGTGTCACAAAATGCCCAAGGAAATCATCATGCAGGCAAAGCACAGGCCTGCATGTGCAATTCAGGTTCATCAAGCACAACTGCTTGATGAACCGGAAAATAATCCGAGGTGCCTTATCACCAGGTGGAGATGACACTGAAGCTGGAGCAGAGCCACAAATGGCAGGGAAAAGAAAGAAAAACAGGAATCACAAACCAGATTCAACCAAGTCCAAACACCTTGGCAAATTGGGAAAGACGAGATCCCTGACTTGCACACACACGGACTGGTTGGCAGCCCAAACCAGTCAGTTTTCAAAATACGCTACAAAACATTCCCCGCAAGAGACGTAGCCGAGACACAAATACATGAAGTAATCGTATAATACCTTCTTGATATCTGCTTGATGCAGTTCTGGGAGTTCTTCTACTCCCCAAGCCTGGCCTGAGGCCAGGCTCGCCTTGTGAGAGTTTGGTCCACCAGGCTGTTGCCTGGAGCGGCCCGCTGGCCCACATACCCACCACAGCCGTTTGGTCCGGCACTTCTCTTAGAAAACAATCCAGTTTTCTCTTGAAGATGTCCACGGTTGTTCCAGCAATATTTCTTATAGTCGTTGGGAGGACATTGAACAACCGCGGACCTCTGATGTTTATACAGTGTTCTCTAATTGTGCCTATGGCACCACTGCTCTTCACTGGTTCAATCTTGCATTTTCTTCCATATCGTTCACTCCAGTACCTTGTTATTTCACTGTGTAGATTTGGGACCTGGCCCTCCAGTATTTTCCATGTATATATTATTTGGTATCTCTCTCGTCTCCTTTCTAGAGAGTACATTTGGAGAGCTTTGAGGCGATCCCAATAATTTAGGTGTTTTATCTTGTCTATGCATGTTGTATATGTTCTCTGTATTCCCTCTATTTCAGCAATCTCTCCTGCTCTGAAGGGGTAAGTGAGTACTGAGCAGTACTCAAGACGGGACAACACAAGCGACTTGAAGAGTACAACCATTGTGATGGGATCCCTGGATTTGAAAGTTCTCGTAATCCATCCTATCATTTTTCTGGCTGACGCAAAATTTGCTTGGTTATGCTCCCTAAACGTTAGATTGTTGGACATCATTATTCCCAAATCCTTGACATGCTGTTTTTCTACTATGGGTAGATTCGATTATGTTTTGTACCCTGTATTACGTTTCAGATCCTCATTTTTGCCGTACCTGAGTTCCTGAAATTTATCACTGTTAAACATCATGTTATTTTCTGCTGCCCAATCGAAAACTTTGTTGACATTTGCTTGTAATTTTTCAATGTCTTCAGCAGAGGTAATTTTCATGCTGATTTTTGTGTCATCTGCGAAGGATGACACGAAGCTGTGACGTGTATTTTTGTCTATATCTGATATGAGAATAAGGAACAGTAGCGATGCAAGGACTGTACCTTGAGGTACGGAGCTTTTAACTGCGCTTGGACTCAATTTTATCTGATTGACTGTTACTCTTTGTGTTCTGTTCGACAGGAAATTAAGTATCCAGCATCCTACTTTTCCAATTACTGTATTCCCATTGACCTCATTTTGTGTGCTATCACCCCATGGTCACATTTGCCGAACGCCTTTGCAAAGTCTGTGCATACAACATCTGCATTTTGCTTTTCTTCTAGAGCTTCTGTGATTTTGTCATAGTGGTTGAGTAACTGTGACAAACAGGATCTTCCCACTCTAAATTCATGTTGTCCTGGGTTGGGCAACTCATTGTTTTCCATAAAACTAGAAATTTGATTCCTAATCACTCTTTCAAAAACTTTTCTTATGTGTGATATTAGTGCAACTGGCCGATAATTTTTTGCCAAGGCTTTACTCCCCCCCTTGTGCAAAGGAGCTATATCTGCAGATTTAGTGCTGCTGGTATCTCCCCTGTATCTAGGCTCTTTCTCCATATTACGCTGAGTGCTCGCGCTACTGGTACTGTACTTTACATTTCTTTATGAATATTGAATTCCATGAGTCAGGCCCAGGAGCTGAGTGCATAGGCATATTGTCAATTTCTCTTTCAAAGTTTTCTGAGTTTGTGGCAATATCTGTTATATTATCTGCAGTTTGAATGTCATTCATAAAGAAGCTGTCTGGGTCATCAACTTTCATCTTGTTTATTGGTGTGCTAAACATAGCCTCATACTGGCTTCTTAGAATTTCACTAATCTCTTTGTTATCCTCTGTGTACGTACCTTCATTTGTAATTAACGGTCCAATACTGGTCGAGGTTTTTGATTTTGATTTTGCGTATGTGAAAAAATATTTTGGATTTTTCTTTATCTCATGTATAGCTTTCTGTTCCAATTCCATTTCCTCAGACTCATATGATCGCTTCAACGTTTGTTCTATTTCTTTGATCTCCCTGCTTAGCTTTATTTTCCTTGCTTGTGATTGTTGTGTCTGCCGAAGCATTTCTGTTATTTTTTTCCTTCTCCTGTACAGTCGTCTGCGTTCTCTTTCTAGAGTGGTCCTCTTTCTGCCCCTTCTCACAGGCACGTGCTTCAAGCAGACCTTGTAAGCTTCAGCTGTCAGTTGAGCTATTTCCTGTAATTAACTCCTGTGTGGGAGTTTTGTTGCTTAGGACCGTCTCCCATTGAATGGTTGCAAGGTCTACATTTATTTTTTCCCAGTCGATCCTCTTATTGTTGAAATTGAATTGATTGAATACTCCATCTCACTTGTTGGGTCTCTTAGACCTACTACCATTATTTATGCTAGTTCGCACTTCAATGAGCTTATGGTCTGAGTATGTAGTATCTAAGATTGTAATATGTCTGATTAGTTCATCATTGTTTGTGAATAACAAAGCTAGTGTGTTTTCGTTCCTAGTTGGTTCTGTAATCTGTTGATTGAGCGAGAATTTGTCACAGAATCTCAAAAGTTCTCTGACCTGTGGTTGGTTATTTCCCGGGTCATTCCCTGCTATGATATTTGCGTTTGCCGTCCTCCATCTTAGACTTGGTAAATTGAAATCTCCAAGAAAGATAATATCTGGAGCTGGGCTTGCTAGGTTATCAAGTATGTTCTCTATTTTGCGCATCTGCTCTGTGAATTCCTCAACCTTTGTATCAGGCAGTTTATATATTAAAATAATAATTAGGTTTAGTTTCTCTACCTTAATTCCAAGTACCTCTACCACCTCATTAGTTGAGTTTAGTAGTTCTGTGCATACCAGGTCCTCTTTAATATACAGACGTACTTCTCCATTTGACCTAGTTTTTCTATCACATCTATATAAATTATAATTTGGAATCCATATTTCACCATCCATGTAATCTTTTGTATGAGTTTCCATGAATGCCTCAAATATTGAGTTTGACTCTAATAGGAGACCATTTATCAACTTAACTTTATTTCTTGACTTTGGCTTTAAACCTTGAATGTTTGCAAATATGAATGATTGTCCATATTGTGTGTCACTACTGGAAGGTTTTGGTAGTTCTCCCTCCTGTCTACCCTGACCCAGGGTGTGTTGTTGTGGCAATGGTTTGTCCAGTTTTGGAAGTGATACTGGGGAGTGTGGTAGTCTCTGTGTAGTTGGGGGGGTGTAGTATGTGTGAGCTTGATGACGAACCATAGTCCAGTCTTGGGCATTTCCCCCCTCTCCATTCGTACTCCTGCCACGTTTCTGCCTGTCTGTTTCTCCCTCTGTTCCTGCCTGCCTCTAAAAATTTTTCAGGGCTATTATATTAGACTTCCTCTCTTATATAGCGGTGTCCCTCTGACGTGACAATCAGGGCAATGAAGATTGTAGCATTTCCTCTCATTAACTAAAAGTTTGCATAGCTTAGGGTGAAAATATCTACACTCTGTATCAAAACGACATCTGCCTTTCCCTAACCAGTTTCAGCATTTCCGTGGGTGCATGAATGTGCATTCCGTGCCTCTGGGCCCATATCTGCACTGTCCTTTTGCATAATACCTGCAAATATTTTCATCTGTGATTGTATTCTTATTGTTTGTACCCGTGCACAACTTGGCTACCTCTGTGTTTTTTGTTCCAACTTTCTCGTTTCTGCATTCATTCTCGGTATTGTCCTTATCTTTCTCCGTGTTGCTTTCGTCTTTCTCATTTGTGTTCTCATTCGTCTCATTTTTTCTCTTCTTATTCATATCACCAGTTTGCTCTACAATTCTGCCTTCATTTTTGTGTATCTCGACACCATGTCCTTCTACATTGCTACTTTGGCTCTCTAAATTTGCAGTCCCTGGTTTGTGCTCAGAGTTCGTTGCTGTCTTTATATACTCTGCATATATTTCTGGTAGTTTTTGTGTGAAAATATGTGTTTGTGTTACCTTACCCGGGAGGCAGTGGTGCTCACATCTCAACTCGAAGTCGAGACAACAGGCTGCAACCGCTGACCCAATGCAACGCAGGCCTGACTAGGCCCAAGAACATTAACGAGGTAGCTTGCAGCCAGGACCCTGTTTGACCACCAAAAACCCTGTGCCTCCTACTACCCAGAGACAAGCAAGGGCAACAAAACCCCAGCTGACCCCAAGAGCGGCCAAGTACTGATCAGTAAAAAACAGTGGAGGTAGACCCCACAGATACAGTGGAGGAGGTAGGATTGTGGAAGGAGGCCCCAAGGGCAGTACTTACAGGGCACCTAGGGAAGGGAACCCTAGGTGCATGCAGCCTGAGTACCGTGGAATATGACACCTGGCTCACGCACCACCTGTAGAGACAGCTCATACCACAAGGCACAGAACTGAAACAAAACAGGAGCCAGAGGCACACTTCTCCAGAATCCCATCAGCCAAGACTTGGATCGCCGGCACAGAGGTCTGGGGCTTCCCCTTCCCCCTCCCGGGGAGGGGAAGGTTGCGCAGACAGCGGCGTGGCAACATTACGACATCATGTTAGTTTGCTAATTTTGTTTGGGGAGTTCTGTCCACTCGTTTGGCTTTCGGTAGCAATATTTTCACCAGAATAGGGGTTTGTTTTGGGATGCCTACCTTTCTGGGTGCCTGTCCCGGTCGATGGCAGACATAGAATGCTTCCAACCACAGGGGAGGGGGGAGGGGGGGGGGGTTCAATAGATCATTGCTCCTCATGCCTCTCTGAGGGGCCAGCTTCTGGTTCATGGTCCTCAGTAGGCAAAAACCAAACTCCAAGCACATTGACTGATGCCAGAAAGTTATACAAATCCATTCAGCCTGGATAGCTCTGGGAACCCAACGGGGTTCCCCCCAGAAAAAAAATTTAGTCAGTAGTTATTTTTTTTTTTTTTTTATACATACAAGAGTTCTTACATTCTTGTACAGCCACTAGTACGTGTAGCATTTCAGGCAAGTCTTTAATCCTATGTTCCTGGAATAC
Organism: Procambarus virginalis; assembly: GCA_020271785.1. NCBI lineage: Eukaryota > Metazoa > Arthropoda > Malacostraca > Decapoda > Cambaridae > Procambarus > Procambarus virginalis. The sequence continues at coordinate 23,748 of WNGS01004933.1, forward strand.
AACCCTCACGAAGAATCGTTTTTACAAACAAGTACTCATTTTACTGTTGAGTTAAACAGGTGCTACAGTTAAGGATTTGCACCCAGTAAATCCTCCCCGGCCAGGATACGAACCCATGACAAAGCGCTCGCGAACGCCAGGCGAGCGTCTTACCACTATGCCACGGAGACTGCGAAACAGTTGATTGACAGTTGAGAGGCGGGCCAAAAGAGCAAAGCTCAACCCCCGCAAGCACAACTAGGTGAATACAACTAGGTGAATACAGGGGAAAAATCCAGAATGAGAATTTGAGGCCAGAGGTGACATCCGACTGCCAGCGCATCAGTTCAAGAACTGGGGTGGTGCCAGCTCACCCGGGGTAGCTACCCCTTCCTGCGAAGTGGGTTGGTGGCACTAATGAGGAGGGGGGCTAGTTGGATGATGTGTTGCTTGTTTGTTTTAAACAGTACAGTAGTCCATTTTGATTTGCCTACCTTTCTGGGTCCTTTCCCGGTCGATGGTAATTATGACATACAGTACTTTGAATATAAAGTATTCATAGACCAAAGCTCCCTGCACCTCTCTGAGGGAGCCAGGTTCTGGCTCTGGTCCCTGATAAGCTAAAGAACTCCAGTGACTGATGACTCCAACTAATATAGCACTATATCAGTTCGGATAGCTTCACGAAGCCGATTGGGTCCCCCCCCCCCACAGAAAACTGATAGTATGCAAAGATAAAAGGAGTACCACTGAAATGCATGTAGGAGTAATGTAACTTAAAAATATATAAAATATAGCCTCTTTTATATACCTTTTCATTGTTGATCTCTCCTGTATTTTTTGCACTCTTGTCTCCTCGAGACCACTCCACCAGAGGGTCGTAGACAAATGGCCGCAAGACAGACATTAGCGCTTCACGCTCCTTACGCATCACTCTCATTGTCACCTAAAATGCCAGTATTTGAAAATATTTTGTACAATGATTAAATAATGCAGTAATAAATAAGACTTAAAAATACACCTGAATACATATATTGCAATACGTAATATTGCATATTACAATTTAAATTAGAAACAAAACCACGTGAATTTTTTGGTGAAAAAATCAGACTGAGTGAATATGAAAAGTGCTTTCCTAAGCAGAACACTTGGATGCTTCCTACTGTAAAATGCAATCTAGTGCTAAAGGATTGGATCTTGCCACTCAGAAGTGTGACATTTTGTACTGGCACGGGGATCTTATCAAACATTCCTGATAACTCATATCAGTGTTAGGAAGTTACTGGAAAAAGCTAATCCTGTTCGGAATGATAACAGCAAGTTAAATCATAAACAATTACAAGTTTTTCTTTGCAATACTTGTCATTACAAGAAGTACCAATCAGTGACCTCACAAACTGTTAGTTCGCACATCTGGCTGCAACATTCAACCAGCAAATGGCAACATCCTCACTAACACTCTGTTCCTTACCTTAAGTCAGCTCACATTATGACTCAAAGAATAAGTAAAACCCTGATTTCTGATATATTCATCTTCAATGCTACCTAAGGCACAGGTCTGCCAGAAGAAGGAACATTAAAATTGGAAAATCCTGCTGGATGCTTTATTTGTTCTACAGTGATGCCTGAAAAAGCTACAACTACAGGACACAAATCGATACAAAGGAACACTACCACCGAACACTCAGACCTTCTCCAGAAACAGTAAAAAGATGGGACACTTATTGGAGATGTAGGTTATCTTGAGGTTATCTTGAGATGATTTCGGGGCTTTAGTGTCCCCGCGGCCCGGTCCTCGACCAGGCCTCCACCCCCAGGAAGCAGCCCGTGACAGCTGACTAACACCCAGGTACCTATTTTACTGCTAGGTAACAGGGGCATAGGGTGAAAGAAACTCTGCCCATAGTTTCTCGCCGACGCCCGGGATCGAACCCGGGACCACAGGATCACAAGTCCAGCGTGCTGTCCGCTCGGCCGACCGGCTCCCTCGGTCAGTATGTAAACTAGCATAAAACACCGGAGGAGCATACAGGGATGCTGAAAGAAGAACAAGGTCACAAAAGAACAGTTAGACTACTGGACTTCCCTAAGCTGTAAAGTAGGAGCAGGGCAATGCAGAATAGAACACTGATAATGGGCAAACATCCTCAGATGGTATGCATGAGGACACACACCTGTTGTGGATTTACGTTGACCACTCCACAGGACAAGGAAACAGACAGACCTTAGAACAGGGCAACATGGTGTGCAGATAAAAGCAGAGAATTTGAGAAACATGCAGCAGCCTCAAGATACTGTATAAATATTTGAATGAGAAATAATTTATCTGGCACTGTACTGGCGAGGTCATTGGTGTAGAATAAAGTGAAATATAACACAGATAAATTAATGATAATATATTACAAATTCAAATTAGGAAGCAAATAACTGATAAAAGTAGCTAAAGCATTATTATGGTAAATATTCAATGAAGTTACTTTGATCACCATCTCTGATATAGGTGCCATCTACTAGCTGCCATCAGTTGCAGAGTTGTCTGCCTGCCAGGGACCCAGAACCAGAACCGGATCCCCTCACAGAGGTGCAGGAGCTTTGGCATTTATATATTAAATTATTCATTATAACTTAACGCACAGTTTATAACAAAAGCCACACAGCCGCGAACTCCCACACCGTGCTGTGAGCCTGATAGAACGATGGATCCCAACGACCCTGATGGGCCTAGTGAGCACTGGTCACAAAACCCCAGTCGAGGGACGAAGCATCCATGAACACATCGAACGAAGGTACGGGTAGGCGCTGAGGCAGTGAACCCCGAAAAATTCGAAGAAGCAGCCGGCGACACAGCAAGTGACACATGGCCCCAGGGGAAACGAACCCAGCGATTGCGCGAGCGGTGAAAGAGACTGCTCCAAAGGAACCCAAAAGAAAAAGGAAAAGAAAAAGGCCCCAGGAAAAAGAACGCAAGGGCCAAACAAAATGCCACAATCAATCCCCAACACGCATCAAAATGCAGCAAAATGTCACCTCATAACATCCAGATACAGGAACATTTACTGCATAACCTTCACCTCCACCATTGTACCTTGTAACATGGATGAGGTGGGGCCCTTTGATTGACTCAAGCATGGGTTGGACATGCATATGAGTGGAACTGGATGGGTAGGAAGAGGAGCTGCCACGTATGGGCCAACAGGCCCTCTGCAGTCACCTGTGTGCCGAAGTTCTTAAATTCTTATTCAAAAACCACAAACCAGCACCTAGCGGAAAGAGTCGCCAGACCGCAGAAACTCACAAAAAAACAAATCCACAAGGGCCGTGACGAGGATTCGAATCTACGTCCGAGATCGCCCCAGATGCTGCCTTAATCGACTGAGCTACGACATGGTAAAAGAGTTGAAACCAGAAGTTCTACTGAACTTACTTGGATCCTGCAGCCTCTCCAAGACACAAACCAGGGTTTTACACAACTCCCCCATGCACTCAAGCTATGTCAATAGGCCATTCTACCTCTTTGCCCTTAAATCATTACACACAGAAATCACAATAGCGTGATGCATCAATGAACAAATCCACAAGGGCCATGATGAGGATTAGAACCTACGTCCGAGATCATCCCAGACGCAGATCATCTCGTCACGGCCCTTGTGGATTTGTTCATTGATGTGTGTAACGCAGAAACTTACCTGCAGAACACAGGCGTGAAAGTGTCACGACACAACATAGCCAAGAAGATTCCAGGAGCACAGGCAAGGGAAGAAGGCCAGAGCCGCACATGCAGAAGAGCCGGGTAGAGGCGAAGGAGGCGCCCCACACCCATAACACAGGGAAAACCCTGGCGTCCTCCCCATAGCTGCAATCCAGAACACCCCCAGTAGCTACTGGGCATGGACTGGAGAATGAAGAGCGAGATGCGAAGCACTCGAGAGAAAAGGATGCAAAACATCACCACTGGTGCACACTGCCAAGACCAAAACAAGCTCCCACAGCGCATGCGCAGGACACGAGGTCCGAACCGCATAACCCGCTCTGCAGGAAGGCGCCAACTAGGAGTATATAAAGAAAACAAACAGTGCCGAGACAGAGCACGGAAAGAAGAGAATGACAAAAGAACAAGACAGGACCGAAAATCGAGAAGAAGTACTAAAGAGGACCAACAAGCCCAAGAAAGGATTGAAGGGAAGCCAGACCAGAAGACGACAGACATTCCAATAATACGGGAAGAAATGAAAACCTTCCCGAACCTTCGAGAACACACAGAAGCGAGCCCTAAGCACGAAGGCAAAGAAAGGCACAGTTTCACCCGAGACCAAAAGTCATGCAGAACCCCAAGGAAGAGGGGAACATGACAGAGAAGTCCCGTCCCAAGGAAGAAGGTGAATAACCGGAGAAGAGTACCCACTGCCAGAACGGAACGACGGATCCACGGGACAATGAACCGAACCAGGGGAGGTGCTGATGCCCAACAACTTGTACGGAGAGGGGGGGGAGGGGGGAAGAAAAACCCCACTCCTCATAGCCGCAAGCCCCACTCAGAGGGTAGAAAACCGCAGCAGGATCCAAAAGGGCCCGAGAACCCTTAAGTCAGCCCCTCCCTAGCCCCGGGAACCCACACAGCTGGCCCCGGGGCCGAGCCGTCCCCCCAAAGCCCCCAGCCTCACAAGATAAAGCTAGGGCAGCCAGAAAAGTACTAAGGAAGGGAGCCCATTGGCAGATTCATGCAACATGGCTGGAGGAACAGGCTCGAATGCCTTCGTCGCTACCCCAGAAGGGGAAATCCCTGAGACTGCCCGAGTCTCAAGATCATCGAAGCCTCGCCCCGACCCCGCACCCACAAACAGTAAGGATCCGGAAGGTGGGGACCAGACTAGACCACAACGTGGGAAACACAAGGGGGTGCGGAAGGAAACAAAACCAAAACGACCAATACCCCCAAGCCCCGTCACACCAACCAAAACAGGGTAGCCTCGGGGCTCTCGGGGAGCAAACAACCCAGTGCGTTGCCACCACCGAAACTCAACGTGCAACGCCCGTGCTGCCTACAACCGCATAATCAGCATAAGACTGGGTAATCGGGCCACAAACAAGTAACAAAACCCACAGGGCTCCGGGTCAAAGGTGCCACCGACCCCATAGGCAGCAGACGGAGGCAAAAACAGTGAGTCACCCCGAGACAAGGGGACAGAGCAATCCTTGAACTTGCACAAAGCAAGTGGGGACTCCGGGGTTACATCCATCGGACCTGCGCGTCCTCGTGGGAATTCCCAAGGTCCTGAGATGAAACACGCTCAGGAAAGCACAGGCAGGGTACTGCTAACCGGCGCCCAAGTCTACCAAATAACTTTCTAAGAACTGAACCCCCGGGACGTGTACACTCACGGGGACCTAGCAGGGAAAACCACTGGAAGAAGGAAGAGTACTACCAATACACAGGGGGCAAGAACCAAGGCAGACCCCCCACCAGGTAAACAAATAAAATGAAAAAGAAAACCCACAAGAGGCCAACGTACCCAGGCGGAACAGAGCTGGCCGCTATGATTGGTGAAAACAAGCTGCGCAGTACTCTGCACCCCTACCAGTACAAACTGCCCCCTACTCAAAGGCGAACAAGGGAGATAGAACACCCTAACACACAAAGGGCGGCCGAAAATCAAGTAGTAAACGGCCTAGCAGAGGCAAAAAGCCGAACAAGTGGATAGAACTCCCAAACAGAAACGAGCAAATGAGTGTGACGTAACACGTCGCTGCACCGCCGTCTGCGCAGCTCCCCTCACCCCGGGAGAGAGAAGGGGGAGCCCCAAAACCCTGCGCCAGCCATCCACACCCCCAGTTCTGAGGCTGGGTTTGTTCCAAGAGAAGCCGAACCTGGGACAGTGTACTCATCTGAAAGGAGGGGCAAAGAATTCAGCAGTTCATACAGGACAAGTCCAGAATGAACCGAAGATCTGCACAGTCCCGTTTCAGTACTGGAAACAAGCGGGAAACCCACTTGAGGGACAGGGTTGTTTCGACCTCGCCCCAAGCGCACCCACTCCAAGATGACCAGATGGAGCGAAGCAGCCTGCCCCACCAGCCCCGAACCCCCCGGAGGAGGAGCTGCCCAATGCCACCAATCGCTCCAGGACACAACCCAATACGCCCACGAATTATTGGACTAAATGTGGGTGAACAGATCCAATCGTCCCCCTCCCGAGAACGGCCACCACGGAGAACCAACAACTCCGAAAGAGGTTGGCAACTAGACGAAGCCACCTACAGAAACTGAGTCACCGCACTGTCTGCAAACAACAATGGAAAAAAAGGCGAAGAGGACAGCCTGCCGACACGTGAGGCGAAAAGCAAAGAACAGCTTCAACAGCGCAGCCGATGCCCTGGCTGCTGAGGCCAGTGACCCAGATGAAAGCCCGGCACTCAACGCCTCCACATCTTCCCCAAGCCAGTCCGAGGACAACTCGAGAAGGGAAAAGAAGCGCAAGATCGATGCCAAATGCCTGCAGGCGCGAAAGTCCTCAGCTACCAAAATCGCCGAAAGGGTGGGAACCTGCATGTGCAGCAGCCAACATCCCGAGGAAGCACAGAGGCGAAAAGGCACACACTATGAGGCGCTCAAATTCACCCCTCAAGGAAACCTGCAGAATGGTAGCAGCCTCCTGCCATTCAAGCATGCGGGTCCATCAAAACTGTGCCACGCTCCCTGAGAAAAGAAAGGGCAGTCTGCTAGCCAGGAAGACTCTGGAACCTCATAACGCATCTAATATGGAGAAGAGGAACCAAACTCAAACGAGGACAAGTCCATCACAGAGACAAAATCTGGGTCAAAAGCAGAAGGTAAGCCAATAGAGCCTTCTGAACCTATTTCGGAGGCACTTGAGAGGCAGAAACATCCAGAAAGAGGGAGCCGAGGAACTCATTGGAACCCGGAACCGAACCCGGAGAGGAGCCGACCCCAAATTATACTCATACAGGGAAAGGGGGGAAAGAAAACCCCTCACCCTGCAACAAAAAAAAACCACGATGAGGGCACCAAAACCCAAGCTGTATCAAAGAGGGTCCAAGCCACCCAGGTTTACTTCTCCCAAGCCCCGGAAGCCTCCAAGACAGGTCCTGGGGCAGAGCCGTCCTCCACGCCCTCTAGCCAAGAAGAAAATCAGAGTCCAGGGGAAAGGCAGCAAAGAGGGAGGTCTTCTGGTAGGACCCAGAAGCCTCAATAGGAGGAGCTGGCTCAAATACCTCTGTTGTCATTTCGAATGGGGCAGCCCCCTAAGCTGCACAAGTCTCATCACCAACTAAACCCTGCCCCGACTCCGAAACCCTCAGATGTTTGGGAGCCGGTAGCAGGGAAGGAGGGGCAGGTCGGACCACGCTCACCGGGAAAGGACCTGAAGGAGCAGACGGAATCAAGGTCAAAGCGACTAACGCCCCTAGGTCCGGACCCCTATAAGCAAAATGGAGCAGCCTCGGGGCATCCATGCGGACGACCAACCTAGTGCTTTGCAACAATCAAAACCTATGATGCAACGCATATGCCCCCTGACCCAAAAGAACTTCCAAAAAAGAAAAGGTAAACTGAACCACGAGCAGGAAGCATGCTTTGCAAGACTCCGGGGTAAAGGTGTCACCAACCCAACATGCAGCATGATGCGAGGCAAAACAGGAGATCAAACAGGTAGGTCCGGGGCTCCCCCTTCCCCCTCTTGGGGCAGGGAGGGCTGCGCGGACGATCGGTGCAGCAGTAAAGTGTGATGTTTGCTTGTTTCCTTGGGATTGTAGGGAGTTTCTACCTCTCTGTTCAGTTTTTTGTTTTAGTTTTTTAGAATGTGGGGTTTGTTTTGTTATGCCTGCCTTTCTGGGTGCCTAACCCCGGTCGATGGCAGATAAGGAAAACCCCAACCACAAGGGGGGTTTTCCAGGGCCATTGCTCCCTGAAACCTCTCTGAAGGGGCCAGGTTCTGGCGCTAGTCCCTGGTAGGTCTGAACTTCTTAGCTAATGTCCCAGTCTAATATAACATACATTAGCCCGATAAGCTCAAGGGAGCCGTAGGGACTTCCCACAGAAAAGTAATAAGAAAGCATTGAAAATGCATTAAAAATAAATAAAAATATATTTATGGCAACTCGCGAGTCTTGAATCGCCCGCACGACCATCTCCAGGAGCTTCCTGCATGGGTAAACAAGTCTCAATGACGCGACATCGCAATTTCCCTGCTGCCACAGTCAGGTTAATTTTTTTTTTTCATGTACATGTTCAGGGAAGGGATTTTAACAATTTCCAAAGAACATTTTCTGGGGGGGAGCCCCGTCGGCTCCCTGGAGCTATCCCAGGCTGATATGCTAATGTCAGACTTTGGCATCAGTCATGTGTATGGAGTTCTTAGGCCTACCGGGGACCACGGCCAGAACTGGGCCCCCTCAGAGAGGCAAGGGGAGCAATGGCCTATAGAAGCCCCCGTGTGATTGGAAGCATTCTATGTCTGCCATCGACCGGGACAGGCACCCAGAAAGGTAAGCGCCCCAAACAAACCCCTATTCTGGTTAAAATTGCTGCCAAAAGTCGAACTAGTGGATAGAACTCCCCAACAGAAAACAAGCAAACTAGTATGACGTCACACGTCACCGCGCCGCTGTCTGCGCAGCTCCCCCCTCCCCGGGAGGGGGAAGGGGGAGCCCCAACCTCCCACGCCGGCTATCCACCCAGAAAGGTAAGCGCCCCAAAACAAACCCCTATTCTGGTTAAAATTGCTACCAAAAGTCGAACTAGTGGATAGAACTCCCCAACAGAAAACAAGCAAACTAGTATGACGTCACACGTCACCGCGCCGCTGTCTGCGCAGCTCCCCCCTCCCCGGGAGGGGGAAGGGGGAGCCCCAGACCTCCCACGCCGGCTATCCACCCATCAGTTCTTCGGCTGATGCTATAGGCACCGGTTATGTGCTCCGGCTCCAGTGGTTGTTTCAGCACTGTACCTAGAGTGTGGTGTCTGTTTTTCTAGGTGGTGCGTGAGCTGGGAGTGATTCTCCAGTACTCGGGCTGCATGCGCCTAGGGTTCCCTTCCCTAGGTGCCCTGTAAGTACTGCCCTTGGGACTTGGGGCCACCTTCCACAAGTTCCTTGGGGTCTGCCCCTGCTAGGCCGTTTACTGCTTGGTTTTCGGCCGCTCTTTGTGTGCTCGGGTGTTCTGTCTCCCTTGGTCGCCTTAGGGTAAGGAGCAGTTTTGCACTGGTGGGGCGCAGGGTACTGTGCAGCTTGTCTTTTCCCAATCATAGCGGCCGGCTCTGTTCCGCTTGGGTATGCTGTAATCTTGCGGGGTTTTCTTTTTCTTTTTGTTTATCTACCTGGAGGGTGGGTCTACCTTCGTTTTGCCCCTTGGGTCCCTTGTGTTCTGAGTATTTCTGGTGGTACCCCCTGCTAGGTCCCCGTGAGTGTACACATCCCGGGGGTTCAGCTCTTAGAAAGTTGTTTGGTAGTTTTGGGTGCCGGTTAGCAGTACCCTGCCTGGGATTACCTGAGCGCGAGTCCTCTTATAGTAAACGCTCGGGACCCTGGGAAACCCCTGGGGGCGCGTGGGTCCGATGGATGTGACCCCAGAGCCCCCCCTCGCTTCCAGCGAGTTTGAGGGTTGCTCACCCCTTGTCTCTGGGTGACTCTCTGTTTTGCCTCCGTCTGCTGCCTGTGGGGTCGGTGACACCTTCGACCCGGAGTCCTGCGAGTTTGTTGCTCGTTGTGGCTCGGTTACCCAGTTGTGCTAAGCTGGTGCGGGCAGCAGAGGCGTTGCACTTGAGCCTTGGTGGTGGCAACGCTCTCGTGGTAACTCCCCGGGAACCCCGGGCTGCCCCGTTTTGGTTCTTGTTTTTCCCCTGGATTCCCCTTCCTGCCTGCATCCGGTTCCTTACCGTCTGTAGGTTCAGGGCGGGGTTTGTTGGTGTTGAGACTCGGGCAGTCTCGGGGAAATCCCCTTCCGGGGTAGTGACGGGGGCATTTGAGCCTGTTCCTCCAGCCGTGTTGTAAGAGTCTGCCAGTGGGCTCCCTTCCTTCGTGTTTTCACGGCTGCCCCGGTTTTCTGGTACGGCCGGGGCTTTGGGGGGACGGCTCGGCCCCGGGGCCTGTCGTGTGGGTTCCCGGGGCTGGGGAGGGGCTGACTTGGGGGGCCTTGGCCCCGTTGGACCCCGTGGGGTTTTTATCCCCCTCTAGGCGGGGCTTGTGGTTACGCGGAGTAGGGTTTTCCTCCCCACTCGCCGTACGTGCTGTTGGGCGTCAGCCCCTCCCCGGGCTCGGTTCCTTGGCTTTTGAGTCGGTTGGTTCCGTCCTGTGGGTGGATGTTTCCCCCCACCCCTTGTTGGGACGGTGTTTTCGTCATGTTTCCCCGTTTTGGGGGTTCTACGTGACTACTGGTCTCGGGTGCGCCTGCGCCTTTGTGTGCCTTCGGGACTGGGTTTGGCTTCCGTGTTCTCGAGGGTTCAGGAAGGTTTTTCGCTACTTCCCGCGTTATTGGAACGTCTGTCGGCTCCTCGTTCTTGTCGCCGTTTTGGGCTCTTTGTAGTCCTGTTGGGCTCCTTGTAGTCCGGTTGGGCTCCTTGTAGCCCTGTTGGGCTAATTTTGGGGCCGGTTTGGGCTCCTTATGGGCCGGTTGGGCCACTTGTGGCCCTGTTGGGTTACTTGTAGCCCTGTTGGGCTACTTGTAGCTCTGTTGGGCTACTTGTAGCCCTGTTGGGCTACTTGTTGCCTTGTTGGCTTGCTTGTGGCCCGGCTGTGTGCCTTTTTTGGGCTCTGTCTTCGCTTCTTTGGCCGGTTTTATGGTTCCTGCTCTCTCTTTTGGCTCCTTTTCTAGTGCAGTAGTCCTGGTTGCCGCCTTCCCGCAGGGCCGGTTGCGAGTTTTCGGCCGGCATGTCGTACGCCACGGAGTTTGTTTTGGTCTGGGCGGTGTGTAGTGCTGGTGTTAGACGCCTTTTTGCTCCAGTGCTTCGCCTCTCGCTCTTCTCCCTTGCCGCGGTATGTGCCCCTTCGCTCCGGGGGTGTCCTGGGTTCCAGTTGTGGGGAGGCCGCCAAGGTTTTCCCTGTGTCATGGGTGGGGGCCGCCTTCTTCGCCTCTCACCTGCTCTCCTGCAGGTCCGGCTATGGCGTCTTCACCTGGCGGTGCTCCCAGGTTCTTCTGGGCTCGGTTGAGTCGTGTCACTTCGTGCCACCGTTCGCCAGGCGAGTTTTTTGCGGTCTGGCATCTTTTGGCAGGGCGCTGGATGCGGTGTTATATACCTGTCTTTATTTGGGTATCTTTTGTACGACTGAGACCGTTCGCACACCAGTGTCTGTCCCCCTTTTCACCCCTTCCTGTCCCACTCTTGTGCATGTCCAACCCATGCTAGGGTCATTAAGGGGTTCCACCTTTGTTAGTGTTATGAAGGGGGGGTTGTGGTGTTGGTTCTGTACTCGCCTGGTAGGGCTCCTGACTGTGCTTGCAAGGTTTTTGCGCTCTGGTGTTTGGGTCCCGCCTCTGTAGTAGTACTTGCGGGATAGTACCAGTGGAGTGCAGTGGTGCTATAGGCACCATCGGGGAACACTGTATATCCATCAGAGGTCTGCAGTTGTTACACGACCTACTTGCGAGCATACGCCTTCTTGCTGGTACGTTACCTTGGGGTTTTCCTTGAGGTGCTTCCGGGGCTTAGCGTCCCCGCGGCCCGGTCATTGACCAGGCCTCCTGGACTGATCATCCTGGCTGTTGGACGTGGCTGCTCGCTGCCTGACGTATGGGTCTCAGCCTGGTTTGATCGGGTATCCTTTGGAGGTGCTTCTCCAGTTCTCTCTTGTACCACCCCGTCCTCGCAAGTTTAATAAGTCATTATTGACTTATTAGTTACGTGCATGGGAGCCGGTCGGCCGAGCGGACAGCACGCTGGACTTGTGATCCTGTGGTCCCGGGTTCGATCCCAGGTGCCGGCGAGAAACAATGGGCAGAGTTTCTTTCACCCTATGCCCCTGTTACCTAGCAGTAAAATAGGTACCTGGGTGTTACAGCTGCTACAGGCTGCATCCTGGGGGTGGAGGCCTGGTCGAGGACCGGGCCGCGGGGACACTAAAAAGCTTCGAAATCGTCTCAAGATAACCTCAAGATGGGTGACAAGCATCATAGTTTCCCTTTCAAAACTTCATGGAAAACACCGACCTTACTTAACCTACTTAGCATGTTAACATAAGCATCTTCTGGTTTCGTCATTACAGTTGTTCCTTAACCGATTATAGGTATAACAACGCTGAACACTGTGGGGGATTGCCAGTTATGCCCCTTATGGTCCGTCCGTGGACTTCCGGGGCATGCTTGCTTGCTTTCGAATTAGTCATCCTGGCCATCTAATTTGGCCATCCTGGTTGTGAGGAGTCTGTGAGCCTGCAGGCCGCTCCATGCGGCTGCCTGGTGGGCCTCCTCCTGGCCGGTCTAGCCTGGCCTCGGGCCAGGCTTGGGGTGTACATGAGCTCCTAGTTCCCCATCCAGCCGATTTTGAGCGGGGTTTCTCCGCCATCGGTCGCCTGGTATGCGGGTTCCTGGGCCTGCTGGGTTCTGTCGTGTCTCCGTGGGCCCTGTCTGGGGTCTGTCTGCTCCGTTCTCTGCCTTTGCGAGAGCGCGTTGCTCTTTACCTGTGACATGTTGCGGTAGTGCCTGTTGCTACTACTGCGCGTGTGCTTTAGTACCGTGTTTCGCGGTGGCGTGTCCTTATTCCTGGGGTTTATGTTTCTGCTCTTTCGTCCTGCCTCACCCCAGTTGTTTTTCCTGGCATCTCTTTTTGTCTGTTTTGCCTGCACTTACCATTTTCTGGGTGAGTCCCGGAGGCTCCCCGGAGCTATCCCAGGCTGATATGCTAATGTCAGACTTTGGCATCAGTCATGTGTATGGAGTTCTTAGGCCTACCGGGGACACGGCCAGAACCGGGCCCCCTCAGAGAGGCAAGGGGAGCAATGGCCTACAGAAGCCCAAGTGTGATTGGAAGCATTCTATATCTGCCATCGACCGGGACAGGCACCCAGAAAGGTAAGCGCCCCAAAACAAACCCCTATTCTGGTTAAAATTGCTACCAAAAGTCGAACTAGCGGATAGAACTCCCCAACAGAAAAACAAGCAAACTAGTATGACGTCACACGTCACCGCGCCGCTGTCTGCGCAGCTCCCCCCTCCCCGGGAGGGGGAAGGGGGAGCCCCAGACCTCCCACGCCGGCTATCCACCCATCAGTTCTGAGGCTGGATGTCAAGACACGCGAAAAACCGCCGACCGGAGGGAGGGAGGATTGCCGGGGAGCCTCCGGGACTCACCCAGAAAATGGCATTTCATTACATTCAACGCTGGTTTTCTGGGGGGAGCCCCGTCGGCTCCCCGGAGCTAACTACCCACAGAGGAAGATCAAAAGGGACGGAACCGGGAGGCGGACACCACGCACCCCCCACCGAAGCGAGACAACCGGCAGCAACGCCAACCCAAGGCGCCACAGCCCCGGAAAGCCCCGGGAACAACACAAGAACAACGAGCAGCAAGGCCCCCATACGAACACCAAAGATCCATGCCCGAAAGACTGCTAGGACACGTCATCCAGACGGCAGCGAGAGCAACAAAGCCATGAACGCCACGGCATGAGGGAAGAACACAGGCAGCTGAGCCGCAAGAACACGGCTGACAACCCGGGACACCATCACACGCGAACCGGGAAGAACGCCGTGGCACACAAACAACAGCGGAGGGCCACCACTGAACAAAAAACACGACACACCCCCGGCCCGACCAACGAAACACCAACAATCATGGACCCCTCCAGAACGCAGCACCCCACCCCGCGCCAGAAAAAATGAGACTGCTGCCACCGAACAACCAAAACGCTAAAACCAAAAGAGCAGGAAAA
>WNGS01004934.1:14911-29479 GCA_020271785.1 Procambarus virginalis
GAAAGGAAATGTAGTTTTGGATCAACATGCTGGTATTTCCATCTGACATGTGCAAAACCTCACTTGAAAGAAAGAAATGTATGACTTTTACTCCCCACAATTTTATGCGAAATGCACAGAACACTATAGAAAAAGTTATGAACAGGAAAATGGCCTCCCAGAAAAAGTAACCAGCAGGAAAATATGCAAGGTAATGGAACTGGCAGAATGAATTCTACATACACTTTTCTATCAATTCACTAGAAGCAAGCTGCATGAAAAAGATAAAATCCAGAGACTGAGAATGGGAACAGATTAACAGAAAATGAATATGAAATGTGCAAAACACTAAATGAACAGTTGCAAAGTATGTTTGTGCAAAATGAGGTTTTCAGAGAACCAGACATAATGCAAATTCCAGAACACCACTGAGTACATAGAGGTGTCTCGAGACAAAGTGGAAAAAACCAGCGTTGAATGTAATGAAACGCCATTTTCTGGGTGAGCCCCGGAGGCTCCCTGGAGCTTATCGGGCTAATGTATGTTATGTTAGACCGGGACATTAGCTATGGAGTTCAGACCTACCAGGGACCAGCGCCAGAACCTGGCCCCTTTAGAGAGGTTTCAGGGAGCAATGGCCCTGGAAAACCCCATATGGTTGGGGGTTTTCCTTATCTGCCATCGACCGGGGTTAGGCACCCAGAAAGGTAGGCGTAACAAAACAAACCCCACACGGTAAGAAACTACAACATAAAACCGAACAGAGGTAGAAAACTCCCTACAATCCCAAGGAAAACAATCAAACAATCACTTTACTGCCGCGCCGGTCGTCCGCTCAGCCCTTCCCTCCCCGGGAGGGGGAGGGGGGCCCCGGACCTTACCACGCCGGCTGCCTTTAGTTCGGAAACTAGACGTCAACCAACGCGAAAACCCCGCCGACCGGATGGGAGGGAGGGTCACCAGGGAGCCTCCGGGGCTCACCCAGAAAATGGCGTTTCATTACATTCAACGCTGGTTTTCTGTGGGGAGCCCCTACGGCTCCCTGGAGCTACATACCCAAAGAGAAGGAAAAAGGGGACATACCCGGGAGGCGGCGGCCACAAACTCCACAACGTGAAGTCGAGACAACTGACCGCAACCTGCGACCCAAAGCAACACAAGAATGCCGAGGAGCAGGGACGTTCACCAATTAACGGGCGGCCAGGACCCTGTTCGATTTCCAAAATCCACGCGCCCGAATATGTGCCCAAGACATATTACCAAACACAGCAGCCAAAGCCGCAAACATCCTAACATCATGGGCGTGAGGATAGACCGCAGGCTGGCTAGACTTAATAACCCTGCGGACAACCTGGGAGACCCGAGCCCAGGAACAGGGAACGAGGGAAACCGAATCAACCCAAAGCGCATCTCCAGCCACCCTGGCTGAAGCGCGCAGGTAACAGCGAAGCGCCGCAACAAGACAACACATGATGCACCCCCGGCCGAACCAACCAGGCATCAATGACCCATGGACCCCTCCGGAAAGCAGCCGTCTTGTTCTTCGCCAGAACAGATGGAGAAGGCTGCAAAGGGACAAACCGACCCCCAGGACCAAAAGAGCAGAAGCCCTTGCGCCAGAGGAGAGCATGAAGCTTCCCTACCCGGCCCCCCAGAGGCCAATGCCAACAAAAACAAAGCCATGGAAAAACAATCGGGAATCGAAGGGGCCACCACAAACCGAGGAGAGGAAAGATAGGAGAGCACCCTGTCCAAGGACCAGGATGGCTCAGGAGGCGCATGAGCAGGCCGGAGGTGAAACATAGCACGGTAAAGCTTACTAAACGGGGCGGATGTAACGTCTACCCCGAAAGCTAGCTTGAGCGGCTCCGCCAGCGCCGCACGATCCAACAACCCAACCCAACTACTCATGTCACCTAGAAAACTGTCACCTGAGGACCACATCAAGAACATTGTGCGAGGAGCCTATGCTACACTTTCTAACCTAAGAATTGCTTTTAAATACATGGATGGAGAAATACTAAAGAAATTGTTCACGACTTTTATTAGACCAAAGCTGGAATATGCAGCGGTTGTATGGTGCCCTTATCTTAAGAAGCACATCAACAAACTGGAAAAGGTGCAACGACATGCCACTAAGTGGCTCCCAGAAATGAAGGACAAGAGCTATGAGGAGAGGTTAGAGGCATTAAATATGCAAAAACTAGAAGATAGAAGAAAAAGAGGCGATATGATCACTACGTACAAAATAGTAACAGGAATTGATAAAATCGACAGGGAAGATTTCCTGAGACCTGGAACTTCAAGAACAAGAGGTCATAGATTTAAACTAGCTAAACACAGATGCCGAAGAAAGAAACGTAAGAAAATTCACCTTCGCAAATAGAGTGGTAGACGGTTGGAACAAGTTAAGTGAGAAGGTGGTGGAGGCCAAAACCGTCAGTAGTTTCAAAGCGTTATATGACAAAGAGTGCTGGGAAGACGGGACACCACGAGCGTAGCTCTCATCCTGTAACTACACTTAGGTAATTACACTTAGGTAATTACAATTACACGATACGAGGCGACAGTATTAGGCATCAAATGACAGTCCTGAACAAGCCAAGAAAGAAAGACAACCTACAAAGAGCCAGAAAATGGCGAAAAGAACGCCAGGAAACTCCATACTGATGCCGAAACGAAGCTCTCAGGTGGGACACCATCAATGAAGCCACCTGATCACCATAGAATTGGTGATACACCCGCGTCAAAATGACCAGACGCGAAGAGCAGAGGAGAAGGTCGAACCAGCCCCGTACCAGATCGGACCGACCTGCTGAAAGAGGCGGAGCCGCGGGAAACGTCCCGGGTTCGGGCACCGAGTCAAAAGCACCGGAAACCAAGGCTGGGCCGGCCACCAAGGGGCCACAAGGACTACACTCCCTGGGAATGTCTCCAACGAACCAGAACCCGAAGCAACAGCTGGACCGGAGGAAAGAGGTACAGGGAACCCCACCTAGACCAGTCCTGCCGAAAGGCATCCACCGCGAACGCTGCGCAGTCGGGGAAGGGCGTCACACACCGGGAGACGCCGAGACCACGCCGACGCGAAGAGGTCCACATCTGGGAGACCGTACGTCTGGCAGATCCAACGAAACGAGTCGTCGTCCACTCCGTGGTCAGGGGAGGGAAGCGAGACAGACCGTCCGCCAGAACGTTGGACACTCCCGGACGTGAACCGCACGGAGAGCCAAACCCCGAGAATCCAGCAGACGAACCACTCGAAGGGACCAACCCCAAGACCTAAAGACCGAAGAGAACCCCCGCGGTTCAGGCAATGAACCACTGGAGAACAGTCCAAATGGAGGTGAATGGTCAATCCCCGAGCGACCCGAATCCACCGAAGCGTGAACCAGACAGCTGCGAACTCCCGAACCGTGCTGTGAGCCCGATGGAAGGAAGGACCCCACCGTCCCTGGCCTGCCTGGTGAGCACTGGTCACAAAACCCCAGCCGAGAGACGACGCGTCCGTGAACACATCGAGCGAGGGCTCGGGAAGGCGCCAAGGCACCAAACCCCGAAAACCCCGAAGAGGAAGCCGGTGACGCAGCAACCGACATAAGACCCCTGGAGGACGAACCCAACGATCGCGAGAGAGGCGGAAAGGACATCCCCGAAGGAACCAAAACAGACGCCGAAGCCAAACCCGACCCGGCGGGTAGACTAGCACGGCGAAGTTCAGACTCCCGCACAACCGCTCAAGCAACCGCTGAGCAACCCGGGACCTCCTCATGCACAGCCGAAGGCGGGACCACAGCCGCAGTAACACTTCTGGAGGGAAAGACAATGAGTGGCCCAATAGCCCTAACAAGGCCCAGGCCCGAACCCGGGATGGAAACAGATGGCAAAGCCTCCCGATCACCAGGACACCAAACCCGGCGATCTGGAAAGAACCACACCCCTGGCGAGCAGACACGCGGACTGACTGGGAGCCCACACCAGTCAGTCGTCGAGGTAGGCCAGACACCGAATCTCAGACTCAGACAGGGCACTAAGATCCGGTAAAGATGCAAAAAATTTTATTTATACCAAGTGCCCATTACAAAATAGGGCAGGCAACAAAAACAGCAAGCCTGAAGCCCCACCACCAACCGTGCCAGACCCAGAAAAACCGGGGAGGAACGTTCCAAGAAGTGACCTGGAGGTCCAGGGCCACCATCCAGGCACCCGGCCCCCAACAGAAGCCGGAACCCAGAAGGATGGGGCGGAACGACCACGTCCAACGCACCCACGAAGATGACACGACGAAACGCAGGGGAAGCAGCCCACCCCGCCAGCTCTGAACCCCCCAAAGGGGGAGAAGCCGTCCACCGACGCCACCAGAGGCCGGAAGACAACTCAAAGCGCCCACCAACAGCGGGACCATGCGAGAGGTAATAGAGCAAGCTGCTCCCCCAGCGCCCCGCCAACAGAGAAGGGAACAGAGCCCCTTCCAAGAGAAAAAAAAAAATACACATACACATTATGTATATACACATACATATACACAAACATACAAGATATGTGACACGTGTAAACACATGCACACACACACACACACACAGCGTACACATGCACAAGCGTACACACAGGCATTAGGAAGCAATGTGGCGGAGGCTGACTCCCTACACAGTTTCAAGTGTAGATATGATAGAGCCCAATAGGCTCAGGAACCTGTACACCTGTTGAACGACGGTTGAGAGGCGGGACCAAAGAGCTAAAGCTCAACCCCCGCAAGCACAACGAGGCGAGTACATACATTGTAAATGTAAAGTACAAGTTGCCGACCAGTGGGCAGAGAGCACCACGCCGGCCAGGCAAAGAAGGCACTAAACTGCATCAAAAGGCCCACCTCGACAGCAAAACCTCAAAGTCCCAGCACAACCACAACATGTGCCTAGACCCAAAAAGAGCAGTCTGCAAGCCAGGAAGACCCCGGAACCCCAGAAGGCAGAACCGGGTCACATGAGGAAACAAAGCCCCCTGAACCCACAAAAGGGGGCCCAAGAGGAAGAAACCTCTGGAACGAAACCAAAGAACCCAAAGGAACCCAGAATCGAACCAGGGGGAGGCCAAACCACCACATTTGCCGGCGGAGAACACCACAGAAGGCAAAGCGCAGCCCCCAGACAGAACCCTCTGGGAAACGGTCATAACAGACCGAAAACCGAGGGACAAGGTGTGGGAGCAAGCCTAACAGCCAGAGACACTGAGCCCAAACCCATGGGCCCAGACCCAAAACAGACAAAAAGGGAAGCCCGGTGTAAAATCAACACCCAAACGTACCCAGAGGAACAGTAACGGGCAGAAAACACCAGAAAAGCAAAGAAACGACAACAGGAGAATAAAACCCCTGAAAAAAGGGTGAAAAAACTCACCCCAGACGCTCGCTCGCACACCCAGGCGTATGTAAACAAACCGCAACGCCGCCCTGGTGGCCACGCCGGGAAACAGGCAGACGAAAATGGCCGCCAGCAGGGGCTGTGCCTGACGCTAAGATACACAAAACACGCCAGCAAAAGTGGGAAGCAAGCAGACTGGATGGGCTAAAAACTCCGCCCAAAAGCAGAAAACCCCGGCAGGGGCAAACCGCCCCAGAACTGCTAGCAGGCATCCCCCACAGCCCCGGGAACCAGCAACAGAGGCCCCGGGGCAGAGCCGTCCTCCAAGCCCTCCGCCCTTAAAGAAAAGCAAGAGTCCATGGGAAAGGCAGCAAGAAAGGGCCGCTGGTAAGCCCCAGAAGCCTTGGCAGGAGGAACAGGCTCGAAAACCTCCGTCCCCCAACCCGAATGGGGCAGCCCCCGAAAACCGCCCGAGTCTCTGCCCCAACTAAACCCGCCCCGACCCCGAAACCCGCAGACGGTCCGGAGCCGGGAACAGGAAGGGAGGGGCGAACAGCACCTAACCAAAACGGGGCGGCCTCGGGGCATCCGAGTGGGAAACCAACCTAACATGTTGCAGCAACCTAACCTAGCTTGCAACACGGATGCCGCCTGTACTCTGAACAGTAATAACATCAGGAGTACTGGAGAACAAGCAGAGAAACTCTCTCGCAAGACTCCGGGTCAAGGTGTCAGTGACCCAACAGGCAGCATGACGGAGGTAAAATGGCGACTGTCACCTGGAGACAAGGGCACAGCAACCAACGATCCCGTACAAGACGGGTTGGTACCCGGAAGACACATTCAATGGTCCCCCGAGCCCAGACAGGGGTTTCCAGGGCCCGTAGGTAACAACTACGGGAAGCCCGGGCAAGGTGTTGCTAACCGGTTAAGAAACCCAAACATAACAAGAGGGTAGAGGATAACACTGAAAACCCCTGGGACGTGTACAATCACGGGGGCCTAGCAGAGGGCCACCAAACACTACCAGTGGAACTATAGCCACACTATGCAGACCCCCACCAGGCAAGAAAATAAAAACAAAAGAAAAACCCCGCAAAAGTACACCGTCCCAGAGGCAACAGGAACCGGCCGCCGCTTAGGTGGCAGGCTGTGCAACACCTTGACGCCCTAACCAGCACAATACCAATCCCTACCCAGGGCCAAACAAGGGCCCCAAGCCCCAGCTGGCCCCAAGGGCGAGGCAAATGCCAAGCAGCAAGAACCTCTACGGGAATGGTTCCCGAACGCCCCAGGGAAGATAACCCTGTTACGCAAGGGCAGTACTCACAGGGCGCTTAGGGAAGTCAACCACTAAGCACATGCAGCCCCGGCACTGATGAGGTACTCCTGGCCACCGCACAACACAACACACGGCAGTGAACGCCACACAAGGCAAACACCGCCTAGGAAACTGAGGCCAGAGAAGCGTCTATCCCGGTTGACATTAGCTTACGAACTAAAGGCAGCCGGCGTGGTGAGGTCCGGGGCCCCCCCTCCCCCTCTCGGGGAGGGGAGGGCTGCGCGGACGACCGGCGCGGCAGTAAAGTGATTGTTTGATTGTTTTCCTTGGGATTGTAGGGAGTTTTCTACCTCTGTTCGGTTTTTGTTGTAGTTTCTTACCATGTGGGGTTTGTTTTGTTACGCCTACCTTTCTGGGTGCCTAACCCCGGTCGATGGCAGATAAGGAAAACCCCAACCATATGGGGTTTTCCAGGGCCATTGCTCCCTGAAACCTCTCTGAAGGGGCCAGGTTCTGGCGCTGGTCCCTGGTAGGTCTGAACTCCATAGCTAATGTCCCGGTCTAACATAACATACATTAGCCCGATAAGCTCCAGGGAGCCGTAGGGGCTCCCCACAGAAAAAGCGGGAGTAACCCTGTCCACAAATGTGGTGATCTCACTGATGTTAACAACTACAGACCTATATCAATCCTGCCAAACTTGTCAAAAAACTTGTTTGAAAAACTAATCTACAAGCAGCTTTACTCTTATCTAGCCAAACACAATATACTTAGCTCTTTTCAATATGGCTTCAGACCCAAAAAAAGCACTAACGATGCACTTATTAGTATGATTAATTATTAACTTGATACATGCAGCTCTTGATAAAAATGAGTTCCCTGTTGGGTTATTTATGGACCTGCGTAAGGCTTTTGACACTGTCAACCACCAAAACCACCACCTTAAATTACATCATTATGGAGTCAGAAGTCACTCCCTGCAATACCTCAAATCTTACCTTACTGACAGGCTCCAGTATGTTTCTGTGAATAATTCAATTTCTCCCACCCTTCCCATCAACATTGGTGTTCCTCAGGGCAGCATACTTGGCCCTCTCCTCTTTCTCATCTACATTAATGACCTTCCAAATGCCTCCCAACACCTCAAACCAATTCTATTTGCTGATGACACAACCTTCATTTACTCCAGTCCTGACCCCCTTGCTCTAAATGTTACAATGAATACTGAGCTAAATAAAGTCCATCTTTGGCTAACTGCCAACAAATCACCCTCAACATTGACAAAACTTTCTATATTCTGCTTGGCAATAAATCCTCAAATCAAATAAATCTCAGGATAAATAATACCCAAATTGTAACAAAATAGATGGCAAATTCCTTGGCATTCTCATTGACCACAAGCTGAATTTCCAGGGACACATTCTAAATATATAAAAAAACCAGCGTTGAATGTAATGAAACGCCATTTTCTGGGTGAGTCCCGGAGGCTCCCCGGAGCTATCCCAGGCTGATATGCTAATGTCAGACTTTGGCATCAGTCATATGTATGGAGTTCTTAGGCCTACCGGGAACCACGGCCAGAACCGGGCCCCTCAGAGAGGCAAGGGGAGCAATGGCCTATAGAAGCCCCCGTGTGGTTGGAAGCATTCTATGTCTGCCATCGACCGGGACAGGCACCCAGAAAGGTAAGCGCCCAAAACAAACCCCTATTCTGGTTAAAATTGCTACCAAAAGCCGAACTAGTGGATAGAACTCCCCAAAGAAAAACGAGCAAACTAGTGTGACGTCACACGCTGCCGCGCCGCTGTCTGCGCAGCTCCCCTCCCCGGGAGGGGAAGGGGGAGCCCCAGACCCTCCGCGCCGGCTACCCACACCTCAGTTCTTGAGGCTGGATGTCAAAACGCGAAAAAAACGCCGACCGGAGGGAGGGAGGGATGCCGGGGAGCCTCCGGGACTCACCAGAAAATGGCGTTTCATTACATTCAATGCTGGTTTTCTGGGGGGAGCCCCGTCGGCTCCCCGGAGTAACTACCCACAGACGGAAAAAAGAGGGACTTACCCGGGAGGCGGTCGTCGCTCACTCCTCAACTCGAAGCCGAGACAACTGGCTGCAACCGCCGACCCAAAGCAACACAGGCCCGTCGGGGCCCAGGAACATTGACACGGTAACGAGCAGCCAGGACCCTGTTCGACCGCAAAAAACCCCGCGCCCGAATATCAGACCAAGACATATTCCCAAAGACGGCAGCAAGCGCCGCGAACTTCCGAACGTCATGGGCACGGCGATAGACCGCAGGCTGGCTGGACTTAATAACCCTGCGGACGACCTGAGAGACCCGCACCCGCGAACAGGGAAGAAGGGAAACCGGATCAACCCAGAGCGCGTCCCGGACACAGAAGCCGTGGCGCGCAAATAACGGCGAAGCGCCGCAACCGGACACAAAACATGATGCACCCCCGGCCTGACCAAACAAGCATCAACCACCCACGGACCCCTCCGGAACGCAGCAGTCTCATTCTTTGCCAGAAAAGAAGGAGACGGCTGCAAGCGAACAAAACTACACCACGACCAAAAAGAGCAGAAGCCCCTGCGCCGGAGGAGAGCATGAAGCTCCCCGACCCGACCCCAGAGGCCAAAGCCAACAAGAAAAGAGCCTTGGAAAAACAATCCTGGACCGAAGGGGCCACAACAAAACGAGGAGACGAAAGGAAAGCGAGCACCCTGTCCAAAGACCAGGACGGCTCAGGCGGCGCATGAGCAGGCCGGAGGTGAAACAAAGCACGAGACAGCTTGCGAAACGGCGCAGACGTGACATCGATACGAAAGCAAGCTGAAGCGGCTCCGCCAGCGCCGCACGATAGGAGGCGCACGAGAGGAGGCGGAATACCATACGCGAAGACTCGAGGAGAGATCGACCAGCCACGTGACGCACCGGCCGATCTGCTAGAAAGAGGCGGCGAGCCACGAAAAAACCCTCGAGATTCACGGGACCCAGCAAAAACTAGCACCGGGAAACCAAGGCTGGGCCGGCCACCAAGGGGCCAGAAGGACAACTCTCCCCTGGTAAGTCTCTAAGCGAGTCAGGACCTGGAGCAACAGCTGAACCGGGGGAAAGAGGTACAGGAACCTCCACCTCGACAGTCGAGCCGCAAGGCGTCGACCCCGACGGCCTCGCGATCGGGGAAGGGCGCCGCATACACGGGAAGACGCCGCGACCACGCCGACGCGAAGAGGTCCACCTCGGGACGCCCGAACGTCTGGCAAAGCCAGCGGAAGGACTCGTCGTCGACCGTCCACTCCGTGGAGAGGGGAACGAAGCGAGACAGGGCGTCCGCCAAGACGTTGGACACGCCCCGTACGTGAACAGCCAGGAGAGCCAAACCCCGAGAACTCAGCAGACGAGTCACCCGAAGCGACCAACCCCAAAGAGACAAGGACCGCATCGAACCCCCGCGGTTCAGGCAATGAACCACCGGAGAGCAGTCCGAATGGAGCCGGATCGTTGATCCGCGGGCCACCCGAATCCTCCGAAGAGCAAACCACACCGCCGCGAACTCCCGCACCGTGCTGTGAGCTCGACGGAAGGACGGACCCCAACGCCCCTGGCCGGCCTGGTGAGCACTGGTCACAAAACCCCAGCCTAGAGACGACGCATCCGTGTACACATCGAGCGAGGGCTCGGGTAGGCGCCATGGCACCGAACCCCGAAAAACCCGAAGAGGAAGCCGGTGACGCAGCAACCGACGCAAGGCCCCCGGGGGTCGAACCTTGCGATCGCGAGAGAGGCGGAAGGGGTGACCCCGAAGGAACCAGAACAGCCGACGAAGCCAAACCCGACCCGGCGGGTAGACCAGCATCGCGAAGTTCAGGCTCCCGCACAGCCCCTCGAGCAACCGCCGGGTGACCCGAGGGCCCACCAGAAACAGACGAAGGCGGGACCGCAGCCGCTGGAGAGACTCCGGAGGGAGAGACAAGGAGGAGGTGCGAGAGTCCCAAACGAGGCCCAGCCAAGTCCGAACCTGAGAGGGAACCAGATGGGACTTCCTCCAGTTCACCAAGAACCCGAACCCGGCGAGCTGGGAAAGAACCAAATCCCTGGCTAGCAAGCAAGCGGACCGGCTGGGAGCCCAAACCAGCCAGTCGTCGAGGTAGGCCAACACCCGAACTCCTAGGAGACGCAACCGAGCCACGACTACCCGTGTAAGGCGCGTGAACACGCGAGGTGCCAGGTTCAACCCGAACGGGAGACAACGAAAGCGGTAACTCTGACGCCCCACCACAAAACCGAGCCAGTCCCTGAACCGCGGATGAATCGGGACATGCCAATAAGCGTCCCGGAGGTCCAGGGACACCATCCAAGCGCCCGGCTCCAAAAGGAGCCGAACCTGAGACAGCGTAGTCATCCGGAAGGAGGGGCAATGAACCCAGGGGTTCAGACGGGACAAGTCCAGAATGAACCTCAGGTCCGCGCAGTCCCGTTTCGGAACCGGAAACAGACGGGAAACCCATCTGAGGGACGACGTCGTTTCGACGACGCCCAAACGTACCCACTCCAAGACGACGCGACGGAGCGCAGGGGAAGAAACTTGCCCTGCCAGCCCCGACCCCCCAAAGGGGGAGGGGCCACCCAACGCCACCGCAGACCGCAAGACACGACCTGAAAGGCCCACGAATCGTGGGACCAGGCGCGGGCGAACAGCGCAAGCCGCCCCCCCTCGCCCCGTCAACGGGGCAAACCGCGAAAGGGCCGGCGACCCTTACGAGACCCAGAACCCCGCACAGAGCGAACACCGCGCCGACCAGACGAGGGCGGGTCCGCAGCAGGAGCCGAACCCGAACCTGACACCAGAGGCCTACCACGACGAGAGGAACCCCGAGCTCTGGCACGACCCTTCCGGGAAGACCCACCCCGGGACCCCCGGAAGACCAACAAGTCCGACATCGGACGACAAGCCGCCGACGCAGCCTGAATAAACTGCGCCACGGCCGACTCCGCAAAAAGAAGAGGACAAAAGGGGGAAGAACGCCTAAGAGCCAGAGCCCAAGCAGATTCCACGGAGGAACCCAGCACCGCCTGCCGACACGCGAGACGGGAAGCATAAAACAGGGAAACCGCATCCCGCAAAATCGGCGTGAACAGCTTCAACAAGGCAGCGAACGAGCGCGCAGCCGAGGACAAGGCGCCGGACCCTGGGACGGACCCAAGCGTCCTCACATCCTCCACGAGCCAATCCGAGGACAGCTCCAGGATGGAAAAGAACCGCAAGGCCGAAGCCAAAAGGCCCGGGCGCGCAAGTCCTCCGCAACAAGCGCCGCCGAAAGGACGGGAACCTGCACATGGAGCTGAATAACGCCCACATCGCGGGGGAGGGCAGGGGCAAACAAGCACTCATTCAGGTACTCAAGCTCGCCCCCCAGGAAAACCTGAATCACCGTGGAAGCTTCCCGCCACTCCAACGTGCGGGAACGACAGAAGGAATGCCAGGAATCCAAAACAAGCAAGGGGCAGGCTGCTAGCCAGGAAGACTCCGGAACCTCGTAACGGAGCCAGAAAGGGAACGAAGTCCCAAACCTGAACTCAGAAGGATCCAGTTCCGAGGCATAATCCGGGTCCCGCAGGAGGTAAGCTGCAAAGGCCGCTCGCACCTCACCAGGTTGGATGCGATAAGCCGAAAACCTCCGGAAAGACGGAACCGACGAACCCGGGGGAACACGGAACCGAACCCGGGGAGGGGCCGACACCAAATCCAACTCGTACGCAGAGGGGGGAAAAGAGAACCCCACTCCTTGTAACAATAAGCCCCGCTCAGAGGGAAGAAAAACCCAGGCGGGGTCCAGCGGAGCCCAAGGCCCCCAAGTCAGCCCCTCCCCAGCCTCGAGGTCCAACACCACAGGACCCGAGGCCGAGTCCTCTCCCCAAGCCCCGACCCCACAAGACAAGGACGGAGCAGCCGGAACAGCTGAAGGAAGGGGGGCCCACTGGTCAGACCCCGAAGCTTCGGCCGGGAGACAAGACTCGAATGCCTCTGCCGCTCCCCGGAAGGGGCACCCCCGAAGCTGCCCGAGTCTCAAGATCAAGTAACCCCTGCTCCGACCCCGAAACCCTCAGACGTTTCGGGGCTGGAAGCAAGGGGGGGGGGGGACCAGAATGAGCAGTAGGGGAAGGACGAGGAGGCGCGGACTGAACCAGGATCGAAGCGACCCCCACCCCCAAGTCCGGGTCACGAAAAGCAAAGCGGGGCAGCCCCGGGGCATCCGGGTGAGCAACCAACCTAGCGCGTTGCAACAGACGAAACCTAGACTGCAACGCACGCGCCGCCTGTACCCGAAGAGAATCATCAGAGGATTGGGTAAATTGAGTCACAAGCAAGCAGCAACACTCACAGGACTCAGGGTCGAAAGTATCACCGACCCAACAGGCAGCATGGCAGAGGCAAAAACAATGAGGGTCACCCTGAGACAAAGGGACCGAGCAACCCGCAAACTCGCACACAGCGAGTGGGGACTCCGGGGTCACATCCATCGGACCCACGCGCCCCCTAGGGGATTCCCAGGGTCCTGAGCGTTTACTTTAAGAGGACTCGCGCTCAGGTAGTCCCAGGCAGGGAGCTGCTAACCGGCGCCCAAAACTACCAATCGAACTTCTATAGCTGTACCCCAGGGACGTGTACACTCACGGGGACCTAGCAGGGGGCGCCATCGAGTATAACCGTGAAAGGGTTAGAACTAAGGAATGAATATGAGAGAACCCCCCACCAGGCAAAAACAAAAAGAAAAACAAAACCCCGCAAGAGGACAGCGAGCCCCAGGGAACAGAGCCGGCCGCTATGTCGGGAATACAAGCTGTGCAGCACCCTGCGCCCCTACCAGTGCAAACTGCCTCTTACCTGCCAGTAACAAGGGAGAACAGAACACCCAAGAGCCCAACAGGCGGCCGAAAAACCGAAAAAGGTAAAACGGACCAGCAGAGGCAGATCCCAAGGAGCCTGTGGAAGGTGGCCCCAAGCCCCAAGGGTAGTACTTACAGGGCACCTAGGGAAGGAAACCCTAGGCGCATGCAGCCCGAGTACCAAAATTACTCCTGGCTCTCGCACCCAGAAAACAAACACCACACGCAAGCACAGTGTTGTAGCGAACACCGGAGCCAGAGCACACGACCTTCGCCTATAGCATCAGCCTCAAGAACTGAGGTGTGGGTAGCCGGCGCGGAGGGTCTGGGGCTCCCCTTCCCCCTCCCGGGGAGGGGGGAGCTGCGCAGACAGCGGCGCGGCAGCGTGTGACGTCACACTAGTTTGCTCGTTTTTCTTTGGGGAGTTCTATCCACTAGTTCGGCTTTTGGTAGCAATTTTAACCAGAATAGGGGTTTGTTTTGGGGCGCTTACCTTTCTGGGTGCCTGTCCCGGTCGATGGCAGACATAGAATGCTTCCAACCACACGGGGGCTTCTATAGGCCATTGCTCCCCTTGCCTCTCTGAGGGGGCCCGGTTCTGGCCGTGGTTCCCGGTAGGCCTAAGAACTCCATACACATGACTGATGCCAAAGTCTGACATTAGCATATCAGCCTGGGATAGCTCCGGGGAGCCGACGGGGCTCCCCCAGAAAACCGGTTGAATGTAATGAAACGCCATTTTCTGGGTGAGTCCGGAGGCTCCCCGGAGCTATCCATGGCTGATATGGATACCTAACTATTTTGCATCAGTCGATGTGGGTGGAGTTCTAGGCCTACTGGGGACCACGAGCCAGAACCTGGCCCCTCAGAGAGGCACGGGGAGCAATGGCCCATAGAAATGCACATGTGATTTGGAGCATTCTATATCTGCCATCGACGGGACAGGCACCCAGAAAGGTAAGCGCACAAAACAAACCCCTATTCTGGTTAACCAAATTGCAACCTACATCTGAACAGAGCCAAAGAACATTTAGCAGCAATTACATTCTAGTAATAT
>WNGS01004936.1:9680-24006 GCA_020271785.1 Procambarus virginalis
TGTGTAAGGCTCATAAATATTAAAAAAAAGGATGTAGTAGTTTAGATTTAGTTTATTTGCACCCCATACACCATCTTGTGGCGTAGTGGGAAAGGGTTACAGAGTACATAAGGGCCAGGGACTGAACCCCACATTCATTTAGCTAAGATAGTGACAATCTTGATGAGCTATTACAAATTCAAATAAAGGCGTCCACATCAACAATGGGTTCGAGATCGACCCCAAGTACAGGTTCTAAATTAAGCAACTGACATGATGGGAGAGCTAGTGTCAAAATGATATGTTTGTTCATGCACACGCCTCCCACCAGTGGGCAGCGGTGGATAGGATTACCAACCACTCAGTATACTACCCTACCAGTTAGCAAACTGGGATATTTTGCTATAAAATTTCTGGTAGCAGATCATTTTGAATGAAATATTTACACATCGCTGGAACATTGGTTATAGAATTGTCTCTAAATTCACGTATCTTTTCGCACTCCATCATATAGTGACGGAGGGTGTGCGAATAATTTTGTTGACACAGTTTACATTTGGTCAAAGGGATAGTTCTGCGATCTGTGAACCAAAAACTTGATTTCATAAGTTATCATAATTTCCCACATATCAACTTTTTCTGTTGTGTAAACTTGTTTTAAATGCAGGTCAGTCATGAAATGAATGGCCTCGGACCGGGCGAAGCTGCGGATGATGGAATGTTGAGATACTCGTCCTCTTGGTGTCCACCAGGTTGGACCAGGTGAGGAACTTGTGGAACACAGGCGTCGTAACCAACAATAACACTATTGACATCTAGTTTGTATTGAAACTAGATAAAAAGATATAAAATTCGTGTTGAGGCGTGATGGGTCGAGGCTTCAGAGAAGCTGCTGTGTGCAGCTCTCTACAATGTATAGAGATAAGATTAAGGTTTGGGGAAAGGATGAGGTGAGCGATACTTAAAACTGGTGCTATATCAAGTTGTGATCAAATATGTGCTTCATTATAAGGTATACAACTTCTATTAACGAGAATGAGATGTTCGCCAAGTGAGCATCTTGACTCTCTCTCTCTCTCACTGGCTAACACTGATGGGGGGCGGTGTGTCATCATCTCTCTCTCTCTCTCTCTCTCTCTCTCTCTCTCTCGCTCTCTCTCTCTCTCTCTCTCTCTCTCTCTCTCTCTCTCTCTCTCTCTCTCTCTCTCTCTCTCTCTCTCCTCTCTCTCTCTCTCTCTCTCTCTCTCTCTCTCTCTCTCTCTCTCTCTTCTCTCTCTCTGTATTTTCTTCACGCACAGAAGTGGCCCATCTGGCAAAAAATCCCCAGTGTTCTTTCTGGCAGCGGGTTCGCCGGTTCACTGAAAGTCTTATATAGTTTTTACAGCTTCCCTATTGAGCTTTTTGTAGACCCACTTCGAAGTCTAGAAGTTTGCAGATGAATTTAATAGAAATGTGCGAAAAATAATTGTCAGATAAAACACTGGCTTTATGTCTAAATATTTTTTTAGAATATTGAGTATTTGGTATAGTATTGTTAATGTTTAATAATGGTTTTGGAAAGTTACGTACAGCTTCATCTTAAAAATAATTTAGTGTAGCATTAGAACAAATGGCATTTAAATTATATGTAATAAAACAAAGTTATTGTTCATTCTTAATTCAAACATGTAACTAGATATTGTGTTGTAATAAAGTAAACAAATTAAATTATATTAGAGGATAGAGGGTAAAATAAGGATAAGACGATCAGAAACCTAATAAAACTAGTTTAGTACAGGTAAATAAATTTAGGTCAATAAAAGAGAGATAAACTGAAGGATTGTTCTAATTCATTTAACATTCCATAATTATTCCTGTACACGACAGAACCCCCAAGTTGAAGTTAATCATAACTTGCAGGAGAGGTCGAGTTAACAACTGGAGAAACAGGGCTTAAACGCTTCTATGCTGAGATATTGTTAATTATAACTTGCGGAAGAGGAGGCCGTAGCACCTGGCGGGGGACTGAACTCACACATATATGCTGTTTTAAGTATTCAGATGTTCTTGCAATGATCAACAAATGTCTCTCCGATGTCCGACTACGTGCAACGTGGCTGTGAAATCTGTAACAATATTTAATAAATATTTTTAATCAAACAGCTTAACAATTTATTCTCATGTATTTTTTTCAAGAATATGTCATTGTAAAGGCAAATTTGTCCACTGGGTACTGCATAATCATGCACAGAAATATATCAGTGTGAATTTCAGTTAAAATTCTGGGGTTTCTTTGAAACTGGAGTTACCTTTAAACTCAGCAGTTTCTTAGAAAATGTGGAGTTTCTTTGAAATTGTAGTGTTTCTTTGAAAATTCGAAGTTTCCATGAAACTCCGAAGTATTAAAACTTTGATTTCCAGTTTTCTGAAAATTGAAATAAAAAATATCTTTAAAAATAAGCTGTAGGAGGCAGTGTTAATGGACAAAAAGTGAAAGAAAACTGGTGTTCAAGTGTTTGGTTAACGATATTAGTACCGAGAGACATCTGAAGGGTGAATCTTACCTGATCATACTTTACGGGTCAGATACAAGGCTCCAATTATTGTGTGAGGGAGCCATGGAAAATTACGATGGAGAAGAACTAGAGGCAAATTTGTGGCAGGTGGCCTGGTGGACCAAACTCTCACAAGTCAAGTCTGGCCTCGGGCCGGGCTTGGGGAGTAGAAGAACTCCCAGAACCCCATCAACCAGGTATCAAGCAGGCCCATGACAATAGCTTAATTATTTGGAAAATTAATGCCTGGAACATTTAAGTTCACTTTATATACTACTCCATGATGTCTTTTTTCACTTACATTATGACCCTCGATACTCTTTGTCTTTCTAGAAAATCAATGTATGTAAATAAAAAAATGTAAATCAAGTTTACTTATTGTTTTCATTAAAGGAAGTTTCTAATATTCGTTATTAAATCAATCACCCATCTCTATATAATTTAAATAGAATTTGCATAAATTATATAGTACGATGCGCAAAGTTATCCCCTTGATCCAATTTTTTTAATTTTGCCGGAAAGGGAGAGTTTAATAGGCAGCGTCACTCATCTTGTGAGTGAACATACTGCGATAACATCTTGTATAACACCCCCCCCCTCTCCCAACCCTCCCAAACAGGAAGAAAACCCGATGGGTTGTTCATCCTTTTACTTGTACCCAGACGAAGATGTGAGTTAAGTGTCTCAAGTCAACACTTTACCGAACAAGAAGATAACATTTTCCAGCCCCTAAACTTGTGTTATCTTGCGGGTGCAAAGTAGGGAAATATTTTAAAAATAGTACCAGAAATCGACGTATATTGTTTTCCTAATTCAAATAATGTTAAGTATATTTTTATAATCATTTTTCAAATTTCTCTTAGGTGGGAAGAACTTCTCAGCTAGTGCTCAAGTTGTGGCCGTCACTCTCAGCTAGTGCTCAAGTTGTGGCCGTCACTCTCAGGTAGTGCTCAAGTGGTGGCCGTCACTCCCAGGTAGTGCTCAAGTTGTGGCCGTCACTCTCAGGTAGTGCTCAAGTTGTGGCCGTCACTCTCAGGTAGTGCTCAAGTTGTGGCAGTCACTCTCAGGTAGTGCTCAAGTTGTGGCCGTCACTCTCAGGTAGTGCTCAAGTTGTGGCCGTCACTCTCAGGTAGTGCTCAAGTTGTGGCCGTCACTCTCAGGTAGTGCTCAGGCAGTGGCCGTCACTCTCAGCTAGTGCTCAAGTTGTGGCCGTCACTCCCAGGTAGTGCTCAAGTTGTGGCCGTCACTCTCAGATAGTGCTCAAGTTGTGGCCGTCACTCTCAGGTAGTGCTCAAGTGGTGGCCGTCACTCTCAGGTACTGCTCAAGTGGTGGCCGTCACTCTCAGGTAGTGCTCAAGTGGTGGCCGTCACTCCCAGGTAGTGCTCAAGTGGTGGCCATCACTCTCAGGTAGTGCTCAAGTGGTGGCCGTCACTCTCAGGTAGTGCTCAAGTTGTGGCCGTCACTCTCAGGTAGTGCTCAAGTGGTGGCCGTCACTCTCAGGTAGTGCTCAAGTGGTGGCCGTCACTCTCAGGTAGTGCTCAAGTGGTGGCCGTCACTCTCAGGTAGTGCTCAGGTGGTGGCCGTCACTCTCAGGTAGTGCTCAAGTTGTGGCCGTCACTCCCAGGTAGTGCTCAAGTGATGGCCGTCACTCTCAGGTAGTGCTCAAGTTGTGGCCGTCACTCTCAGGTAGTGCTCAAGTGATGGCCGTCACTCTCAGGTAGTGCTCAAGTTGTGGCCGTCACTCCCAGGTAGTGCTCAAGTGGCGCCCGTCACTCTCAGGTAGTGCTCAAGCGGTGCCCGTCACTCTCAGGTAGTGCTCAAGTGGTGGCCGTC
Source organism: Procambarus virginalis (assembly GCA_020271785.1). Taxonomy (NCBI): domain Eukaryota; kingdom Metazoa; phylum Arthropoda; class Malacostraca; order Decapoda; family Cambaridae; genus Procambarus; species Procambarus virginalis. The sequence continues at coordinate 14,028 of WNGS01004936.1, forward strand.
ACTCTCAGGTAGTGCTCAAGCGATGGCCGTCACTCTCAGGTAGTGCTCAAGTTGTGGCCGTCACTCTCAGGTAGTGCTCAAGTGGTGGCCGTCACTCTCAGGTAGTGCTCAAGTGGTGGCCGTCACTCTCAGGTAGTGCTCAAGTGGTAGCCGTCACTCTCAGGTAGTGCTCAAGCGGTGCCCGTCACTCTCAGGTAGTGCTCAAGCGGAGCCCGTCACCCTCATTCCAAATTCTGTAGCTCCGATGTTCTGCTGTTGTTCTCCCCCTAATTCTCTGCGGGTATTTTATTAAAGCTTAAATCATCCTTTTACTCTCTCTCGCCTTCGGCCACCTGCCTGTCATGTGTGATGATTGAGGTTGTCACCAGCCACCACAGCGCCCCGGCTCACTGACTTGTTCTTTTATTCTCCTTTCCGGTTACCTTGTTCTGGTGCTGTTGCCTTACGATACCACTGACTAGTAGATGTCTTGGGTATGGAGTATTTAACATGGTTTCCTTCAGCGCCCTCAGTAGCCAGAACATCTGCTCGTTTATTTCCACAGACCCTCCACTTGGGCTGGACGGTAGAGCGACAGTCTAGCTTCATGCAGGTCGGCGTTCAATCCCCGACCGTCCAAGTGGTTGAGTACCATTTCTTCCCCCCCCCCCCCTCTCGGCCCAAATCCTTATCCTGATCCATTCCAAGTGCTATCTAGTCGTAATGGCTTGGCGCTTTCTCCTGATAGTTCCCTTCCCTTATTTCCACAGAGTCCAACGTGGGAGAGGATCAACAGGAACCGGAACCGGTTCTATCACTTGATTGGATACTTTTCACAGTTCTCTTGTTCTCAGCGACTGTCTCTTCATGTTTCTTTTGGCTGTTTTTGCTTACAGTTTTGTAATGCGGATTTGCAATCAGTGCAGTTAACTGGTCATTTTCTATTTCTTTCTATATATTTTAATGACATAACAGTGCGTTGTAGAGGCATAGTTCTCAATAGGTGATACCTGGTTGATACCTGGTTGATGGGGTTCTGGGAGTTCTTCTACTCCCCAAGCCCGGCCCGAGGCCAGGCTTGACTTGTGAGAGTTTGGTCCACTAGGCTGTTGCTTGGAGCGGCCCGCAGGCCCACATACCCACCACAGCCCGGTTGGTCCGGCACTCCTTGGAGGAATAAATCTAGTTTCCTCTTGAAGATGTCCACGGTTGTTCCGGCAATATTTCTTATGCTTGCTGGGAGGGTATTGAACAACCGCGGACCTCTGATGTTTATACAGTGTTCTCTGATTGTGCCTATGGCACCCCTGCTCTTCACTGGTTCTATTCTGCATTTTCTTCCATATCGTTCACTCCAGTACGTTGTTATTTTACTGTGTAGATTTGGTACTTGGCCCTCCAGTATCTTCCAGGTGTATATTATTTGATATCTCTCTCGTCTTCTTTCTAGTGAGTACATTTGGAGAGCTTTGAGACGATCCCAATAATTTAGGTGCTTTATCGCGTCTATGCGTGCCGTATATGTTCTCTGTATTTCCTCTATTTCAGCAATCTCTCCTGCTCTGAAGGGGGAAGTGAGTACTGAACAGTACTCAAGACGGGACAACACAAGTGACTTGAAGAGTACAACCATTGTGATGGGATCCCTGGATTTGAAAGTTCTCGTAATCCATCCTATCATTTTTCTGGCTGTCGCAATATTTGCTTGGTTATGCTCCCTAAACGTTAGGTCGTCAGACATCATTATTCCCAAATCCTTTACATGCTGTTTTCCTACTATGGGTACATTTGATTGTGTTTTGTACCCTGTATTATGTTTAAGGTCCTCATTTTTACCGTACCTGAGTACCTGGAATTTATCACTGTTAAACATCATGTTATTTTCTGATGCCCAGTCGAAAACTTTATTAATATCAGCTTGAAGTTTTTCAATGTCTTCAGCCGAGGTAATTTTCATACTGATTTTTGTGTCATCTGCAAAGGATGATACGAAGCTGTGACTTGTATTTTTGTCTATATCTGATATGAGAATAAGGAAAAGCAGCGGTGCAAGGACTGTACCCTGAGGTACAGAGCTTTTAACTGCACTTGGACTAGATTTTATATGGTTGACCGTTACTCGCTGAGTCCTGTTTGACAGAAAACTGAGTATCCAGCGTCCTACTTTACCGGTTATTCCCATTGACTTCATTTTGTGTGCTATCACGCCATGGTCACATTTATCGAAAGCCTTTGCGAAGTCCGTGTATATCACATCAGCATTCTGTTTTTCTTCTAATGCCTCAGTGACTTTGTCGTAGTGCTCAAGTAGCTGTGAGAGGCACGATCTTCCCGCTCGAAATCCATGTTGGCCTGGGTTGTGAAGGTCATTGGTCTCCATGAAATTGGTGACCTGACTCCTAATCACTCTCTCAAATACTTTTATTATGTGCGATGTTAGTGCAACTGGTCTATAATTCTTTGCCAATGCTTTGCTCCCTCCCTTGTGTAGAGGGGCTATGTCTGCTACTTTAAGTGCATCTGGTATCTCCCCCGTGTCCAAGCTCTTCCTCCACACTATACTGAGTGCCTGTGCTACCGGCACTTTGCATTTCTTTATAAATATTGAATTCCATGAGTCTGGACCTGGGGCCGAGTGCATGGGCATGTTTTCAATTTCTCTTTCAAAATTTAGTGCGCTCGTGTTGATATCAGTTATATTTACAGGGGTTTGGATATCCCGCATAAAGAAATTGTCTGGATCTTCTACTTTCATGTTGTTTATTGGAGTGCTAAACATGTCCTCATACTGCTTTTTTAGGATTTCAATAATTTCTTTGTCATCCTCCGTGTATGAATCTTCACTTGTACGAATAGGTCCAATACTGGCAGTGGTTTTTGCTTTTGATTTCGCATATGTGAATAAGTATTTTGGATTTTTCTTTATTTCCTGAATTGCTTTCTGTTCTAACTGCCTTTCTTCAGTTTCATATGAGTGTTTCAATTTCCGCTCGATTTCTTCAATCTCCCTATTTAAATTATTCTTCTTTGACGGGAAATTCGTGTCTGCATAAGCAGTTCCGTTATTTTTTTCCTGCGTTTATAGTGTCGTCTGCGTTCTATTTCTACGTTGGATCTCTTTCTGGCTTTCCTCAAAGGAACATGTTTCAGACAGACTTGATTCGCTTCCGAAGTCAGTATTCTATTCCTTCTGTAGGACTTGTATTACTTAGAACAGTTTCTAATGGAATGTTTGTAAGTTCCCTGTTTATTATCTCCCAGTCTATCCTTTTATTATTAACATTGAATTTACTGAATAAGCCCCTCTCGCTTTATCAACATTTTAGGTCTGTTCTGAGTATTGATGGTCGTTTGCACTTCAATGAGCTTGTGATCTGAGTATGTGGTATCTGATATCGTAATGTCTCTGATAATGTCTTCATTGTTCGTAAAGACCAGATCTAGAATATTTTAATTTCTCGTTGGCTCCGATATCTGCTGATTGAGTGAAAATTTGTCACAGAATCTAAGTAGTTCTCTAATCTGTGGTTGGTTAGGTCCTGATAGATTTCCTGGTATAATATTATTGTTTGCAATTCTCCACCTGAGACTAGGCAAGTTGAAGTCACTAGGAAGATAATATCAAGTATCGGGTTCTGCAAATTATCGAGGCTATTCTCTATTTTGTTTATCTGTTCTGTGAATTCCTCAGCCGTTGCATCTGGCGGTTTGTATATTAGAATAATCACTAAATTTATTTTCTCTATTTTTAATCCCAGTACCTCTACCACCTCATTTGTAACATTAAGGAGCTCTGAGCACACAAGGTCTTCCCTAATATACAGACCTAATTTTCCTATCACACCTGTATAGGTTATATCCTGGAATCCAGATCTCACTGTCTAAGATTTCCCCTGCATGGGTTTCTGTTAAAGCTCCAATTACTGCATTTGATTCCGTGAGGAGGCCATTTATGAACTGTACTTTGTTGTTTGTTCTTGTTTTCAGTCCTTGCATGTTGGCAAAGATGAATGAGGTTACTCTTTTAGTGATAGTTTGACTGGGAGACTTTTTCGGCAAGCCCATTATGCGTGGACATATTGAGTATGTTCTGACCAGAGCTGATTGTTGTAGGACAGTTGCCTGTCGTAGTTGTAGTACCCTTTCGGTGTGTAACTGTATCTGTAATTCTGGAATTAAAGTGGATCTGGCATCCAGTTCCCTACACTCTCCATGCTCATCCTTTTGAATTCTCTTTCGGTTTGGTATAAAAAATTTATCGAGTTTCCTCCAAATTCATTATCCTGCTTGCCACTCTTTATGTAGCGTTCCGTGCCTTTCACGTGAAAGTATGGGCAGCTGAGGTCATAGCATTTTCTGTCCTCCAGTGAGGTTTGGCACATGTCAGGATGGAAAAACCTACATATTGATCCAAATCGACACTCACCTTTCCTAAGCATATTTAAACATTTTTGGAGATGTTGGTAACTGTATTCTAATCCTTTCTTATTACGAGCATATCTATGTCTGCATATGCCCTGAGCATAAAATTTGCATAAGTCTGTCCTTCTGTTCTGACTCGCTCTATCGGGAACCGTCGTAGTGTCTGTACCTATCGTGCTGTCAGTGCTGTCTGTTACACTTTCTAGTTTACTGTCATCTACATCCGGGCCTACTGAGTAAGAGTTTTCAACTTCCTGAGTTTCAACCTCAGTTTCATCCCTGACTATAGCCTCCGCCCCTGGTATATTACAATTGTTGTTGTTCCTTTCCCACTCCTTCTGGATGGGTGGTAGGCTTTCAATGAACGATGTTTTCCGTTCATGCATCATGTTATCTAGAAGGTTTTTAAGGATATTCCAAGCTGGCAGGTCATTTTTACACACCCAGAGCAAGTGGCCAGCTTTCAGTGCCGTGGTGTTACTCACTCCTGTACAAGCCGAATGAAATCTATTCTTACAGATATAACATTCGATTCCCGTTGCCTTCGACTTTAAAGAGTTGTTACAGTGGCCACAACATACAGTGGCCACTGTACGTGTTACAGTTACAGTACAGTGGTGTTTTTTCTTCATTTCCGTTTTGAAAGACATTATTCCGAATTACTGTGAATACTCCTCCAGGCTTGCCTTTAGTAGGATTGTAAAAACCATCAATGTAGATATGATCTAATTTATTTCCGGCTACTTCATTAATTTCCACAAGATACTTATGCCTCATATCTTGTGGTATCAAGTGGAACTTTTTCGTTGTCATCTCGTTTTGCAGTTTCCGTTTCATCCTATAATTAGCAGATAACTCATTTTGTTTTTGCCAGTATCACAATGGTGTGAAACTTGCACTACCTTAACCGTAAGCTTAGCATTTAGTTCCTTAACTCTGCCTTGAACACTGGAGATCGACACAGGTCTTCTCGTAGATTCGAGGCTTTAACAGTTTATGGGACTACTGTAGAAGAATTATTGCTATGGTTTCATTTTGTACGCTTTCGATTGTTTTTATGTCGTTGAGAAGTGCCAAATCATATTGAATCTATATTCGAATCTTAGTAACCTATTGACCTAATTAAGAATATTCAAGCAATAATTTTTTGTAATTGCATATCACAACTTTCAGCTTCTTTTAAAACGTATATAGGTATGCCATAGCATTTTAAAGTCTTTGTCTGAATTCCTTTTATATTGCCCACTGCTTCCGGTGTGACAAGAATGTCCTGATCCTGTCTTAAAGGCCGTATCACTTCCCTTTTTTATTATTAGTTTTATTAAAATATTTGTTTATATTATTAGCTTTTTATTTGTTTTCTTAGCTTATGTCAATGTAATAGTAGACAAGTCCTGATCCTGTCTTAAAGGCCGTATCACTTCCCTTTTTTATTATTAGTTTTATTAAAATATTTGTTTATATTATTAGCTTTTTATTTGTTTTCTTAGCTTATGTCAATGTAATAGTAGACAAGTAAAATATATGGTGATTCAGGCATTAATAACTCTCGAAATGATCATAATACTATTAATCTCTGTATATTATTTAAAGTTTTATTATTAGTACTAGCAGTACCCGGCCACGCGTTGCTGTGGCTCAGCAATGCACGTGCGTTGCTGAGCCACAGCAACCTTCCCTGTCCCCCAGTCCTTCCCACCATTACCCTCTCACTCGTCTCCTCGTCCTCCCCACCATTCCCCACTCCACCATCCCTCTCTTCCTTCCCACCATGTCCCACTCCCGTGTCCTTTTGGCCTCCCCACTCTTCTCCATTCCCCCATCCCCTCGTCCTCACCATCCCAAACACCCTTGTCCCCTCGTCCTCGCCACCATCTCTCACTTCCGTCCCCTCGTCATCCCTACCATTCCTCACTCCCTCGCCCGATGCCTTCCCAAATGGTCTGATGTTCCCATCAGAAATTGGGAACATCAAGTGATCTGATGTTCCCATCACTGAAATATAAGAAAACAATTAAAATATTATATGAAATATGAAAAAAATAGAAATAAACTATACTTACGAAATAACGGTATGGTAAACAACACAGCTCAGTTCCAACGCAATTCACTCAAAATAATTCAGTCAAAATTAAAAAAAAAATAAAAAATTTATGAAAATTAGATTTATCAATGCAATCAGAAATATTGAAATGGAATTGTAACATTAAGTATAGCATGTGTGTTGCTCTTACATGCAACAGATGGCGCTGTTTTTTCAAGAAATGCATAGTTTTACCTGTCACAGGTGTGGCATCTATACTTATACTTACGAAATGAACGGTATGGTAAACAAGGCAGCTCCATTCGAACACAATGTCACACAAGATAATTCAATAAAAAATAAAATAAATTGAAATCTATGAAAATAAAATTTATCAATTCAATCGAAACATTGAAATGGAATTCGTGACATATTTAGTATAGCGTGCATGTTGCTATTATGTGCAACTGATGGCGCTGTTTTTCAAAATCGCATGTTTTTACCTGTCACAGGGGTGGCATCAATATAGTAGCTATATAAAAGACGCGCCTATTTGAATGCAACGTTGTGTCAAAATTTCAAAGCAATCAGTGAAAAACTTTGGGAGATTATACAGCGTGTGTTGCTCTTACGTCCAACAGATGGCGCAGTTTGTCATAAAGCAGTTTTTTTTCCTGTCACAGGTGAGGCATGTTTATTGTAGATAAATAAAAGACGCGCCTATTTGAATGCAACGTTGTGTCAAAATTTCAAAGCATTGGTAAAGAAGTTTCGAAGATTTCCCTCATATGAAAAACACATGAAAAACACAGTTTTTCAGAAAAGCATGTTTTTTTAACCGTCACAGAGGTGACATCTATATAGTATGTATATAAAAACATGCTCGGATGCGAATGGAACGTTGTGTGAAAATTTCAAAGCAATCAGTGAAGAACTTTCGGAGATTAGCGGTCATGCACAAACGAACATATAAAATTTTATTTATTTAGGTTATTGAGGGCGTACTCAACGCTCAACGTAGATACTCAAGGCTAGAGTCACAAGGACGCAACACAAGGACGCAACACAAGGACACAACATCAGGACGCAACACAAGGACGCAACATAAGGACGCAACACAAGGGCGCAACATCAGGACGCAACACAAGGACGCAACATAAGGACGCAACACAAGGGCGCAACATCAGGACGCAACACAAGGACGTAACACAAGGACACAACACAAGGACGCAACACAAAGACGCAACACAAGGACGTAACACAAGGACGCAACACAAAGACGCAACACAAGGACGTAACACAAGGACGCAACACAGGACGCAACACAAAGACGCAACACAAGGACGTAACACAAGGACGTAGCACAAGGACGCAATACAAGGACACAACATCAGGACGCAACACAAGGACGCAACATAAGGACGCAACACAAGGGCGCAACATCAGGACGCAACACAAGGACGTAACACAAGGACGCAACACAAGGACGCAACACAAGGACGCAACATAAGGACACAACACAAGGGCGCAACATCAGGACGCAACACAAGGACGTAACACAAGGACGCAACACAGGACGCAACACAAGGACGCAACACAAAGACCCAACACAAGGACGCAACACAAAGACGTAACACAAGGACGCAACACAAGGACGTAACACAAGGACGCAACACAAGGACGCGACACAAGGACGCAACACAAAGACACAACGTCAGGACTCAACACAAAGACGCAACACAAGGACGCAACACAAGTACACAACATCAGAACGCAACACAAAGACGGAACACAAGGATGCAACACAAGGACGCAACACAAGGACACAACATCAGGACGCAACACAAGGACGTAACACAAGGACGCAACACAAGGACGCAATACAAGGACACAACATCAGGACGCAACACAAGGACGCAATACAAGGACACAACATCAGGACGCAACACAAGTACGTAACACAAGGACACAACATCAGGACGCAACACAGCTTCGAAACCACGAGGCCTTGCATACGATGACTACTCTTATGTTCTAAACTGATGTAATATAAGTCAGGAACTGTTTAACTCTCTGGAAGTCACGTCTGTATTGGTAGTTATTGAGTGATGAGGAGACCTGAGAGAGAGCATGTTGGAGTGTGCCGGGGATTGATTGATTGATGAAGGTTAAGCCACCCAAGAGGTGGCACGGGCATGAATAGCCCGAAATTCTGCGCCTGGTGAGGAATGGTTGAGAAAATAGAGGGGGCCAAGTGAGATAGAGGTGGAGGGGATAAGATGGGAAGGGGAAATGACAGGAAAAGATTAATTTGGAAATGGAAGGGAGAAATCTGTTAGCAGAGCACGAGGCGTTGTTCCATCAGTTTTAGGAGCAATTGCTTTTAACATCTCAATCATTGCATATCAATTGGAGCACGAGAAATAAATTATCAAGAGAGCACAGACAACAACAATAGCAAATGCAGTAACGCCTTACAGAAAATAAAACATTATATGAACTGTTTCTAATAAATAAAAACCATTCAAACGTTCTCTGCGGTAAAACAGAAGAGTCAAGGCGTCACCGGATGTTACCTCAGTAAACCACGGGGTTTAAGACCCAAACACGTGATTAGCCAAGTTTAAAATGCATTGGAGCAAAGAAATTTATAATTGAATAATGCGAAGTTGAGGAACTTGTGGTTGGCACTCTGCATAATGCATGGTGTTTGGTCCCGTCGAGGGAGCAGAGCGCGACGTGAAGACGGCCAGGTACGGCGCTAACACAGATGGTATCCGGCCAGACGTCTGTGCTCCGAGCCTGGCCAGATGTTAGTGTTCTGAGCCCGACCAGACGTCAGTGTTCCGAGCCTGGCCAGATGTTAGTGTTCTGAGCCCGACCAGACGTCAGTGTTCCGAGCCTGGCCAGACGTCTGTGCTCCGAGCCTGGCCAGACGTTAGTGTTCTGAGTCTGGCCAGACGTCAGTGTTCCGAGCCTGGCCAGACGTCAGTGTTCTGAGCCCGCCCGAAACGCTACGCGTACTAATGGCTGTACAAGAATGTAACAACTCTTGTATATATCTAAAAATAAAAGATAGTGATTCAACGTTCATATGACAGAGTTCAATAAGTAATATAACAATCACACCACATAAAAGAAGGCCAAAAAACTGGACCCCGAGAGCTAGTGATCAACCCCAAAATGTACCATAGATAAAGGAACTTGTATATAAAAACACATTAACCAGTTAATATAAACAATATCGATATTTGCCTCTTCCTCGTCAACAGAAAGATCATATAGTCTGGTCATATAGATAATACATGTCGAATTTTTTAGTTTTCCACATTGTAAAGTAAATAGTCTTGGCATTATGCTGGGCTCCCAGCAGGCATATGAGGGTAATACATTTTGTATGTACTTTAAAAAGCACAAGTTGAGTGTTTCAAATAAAAGTAAACGCGAAAGAAACTAACTCTGACATTTAATGGAAACACGTGTTAGAGGAATGTCAAATATGAGTCAAGTGTTCTATCAATTCTGTCTCAGATTCTGAAAGTTTGCCATCTCTCC
>WNGS01004937.1:9815-19815 GCA_020271785.1 Procambarus virginalis
AATGAGGTGATAGCCGAAGCTATTTGAACCACCTCACCGCCGGCACTCGGATGGTTATCTTGGGCATAGCATTTTACCAAATCACCTCATTCTTTGGGGCACACGTGAGGAACACAAATGCGAACAAGCCTGAATGGTCCCCAGGACTATATGCGAATGAAAACTCACACCCCAGAAGTGATTCGAACCCATACTCCCAGGAGCAACGCAACTGGTATGTACAAGACGCCTTAAACCACTTGACCATCACGACCGGACATAATGAGGTGATAGCCGAAGCTATTTGAACCACCTCACCGCCGGCACTCGGATGGTTATCTTGGGCATAGCATTTTACCAAATCACCTCATTCTTTGGGGCACACGTGAGGAACACAAATGCGAACAAGCCTGAATGGTCCCCAGGACTATATGCGAATGAAAACTCACACCCCAGAAGTGATTCGAACCCATACTCCCAGGAGCAACGCAACTGGTATGTACAAGACGCCTTAAACCACTTGACCATCACGACCGGACATAATGAGGTGATAGCCGAAGCTATTTGAACCACCTCACCGCCGGCACTCGGATGGTTATCTTGGGCATAGCATTTTACCAAATCACCTCATTCTTTGGGGCACACTTCGGCTATCACCTCATTATGTCCGGTCGTGATGGTCAAGTGGTTTAAGGCGTCTTGTACATACCAGTTGCGTTGCTCCTGGGAGTATGGGTTCGAATCACTTCTGGGGTGTGAGTTTTCATTCGCATATAGTCCTGGGGACCATTCAGGCTTGTTCGCATATATATATATATATATATATATATATATATATATATATATATATATATATATATATATATATATATATATATATATAATAGGCTATAATATTTGTGGTGGTGACTGAACTGGGCAGAGAATGTGAGGTACTCCAAGACTTAACTACCATTGAACAGCGTGTGTGCGTTAGTTTAATGAGGTAGTTATGACTGTGAGGGAGGGGCCAAGTCATGCCCTCAGGCAACTGAGCCCCAAAGATATTATAACTAAACATTTTGTATATATAATTATGAGTGACTAGTTATGTTTATTTTTGTTATGTGGCCCCACACCCACCCAGTGGGCGGTGGTGGTGGTGGTGGGAGGTGTGGCCCCACACCCACCCAGTGGGCGGTGGTGGTGGTGGTGGGAGGTGTGGCCCCACACCCACCCAGTGGGCGGTGGTGGTGGTGGTGGGAGGTGTGGCCACACACCCACCCAGTGGGCGGTGTGGTGGTGGTGGGAGGTGTGGCCACACACCCACCCAGTGGGCGGCGGTGGTGGTGGTGGCAGGTGTGGCCCCACACCCACCCAGTGGGCGGCGGCGGTGGTGGTGGGTGTGGCCCCACACCCACCCAGTGGGCGGCGGTGATAGGCAGTTTATCGCATGATTGGCTCAGGAAGTGTGTGAACTACCCACAGTAGGAAAACTTAGTGTGTGTGTGTGTGTGTACTCACCTAGTTGTACTCACCTAGTTGTGCTTGCGGGGGTTGAGCTCTGGCTCTTTGGTCCCGCCTCTCAACCGTCAATCAACAGGTGTACAGTTTCCTGAGCCTAATGGGCTCTATCATATCTACACTTGAAACTGTGTATGGAGTCAGCCTCCACCACATCGCTTCCTAATGCATTCCATTTGTCAACCACTCTGACACTAAAAAAGTTCTTTCTAATATCTCTGTGGCTCATTTGGGCACTCAGTTTCCACCTGTGTCCCCTAGTGCGTGTGCCCCTTGTGTTAAACAGCCTGTCTTTATCAACCCTGTCGATTCCCCTGAGAATCTTGAATGTGGTGATCATGTCCCCCCTAACTCTTCTGTCTTCCAACGAAGTGAGGTTTAATTCCTGCAGTCGCTCCTCGTAGCTCATACCTCTCAGCTCGGGTACTAGTCTGGTGGCAAACCTTTGAACCTTTTCCAGTTTAGTCTTATGCTTGACTAGATAGGGACTCCATGCTGGAGCCGCATACTCCAGGATTGGTCTGACATATGTGGTATATAATGTTCTGAAAGATTCCTTACACAAGTTTCTAAAGGCCGTTCTTATGTTAGCCAACCTGGCATATGCTGCTGATGTTATCCTCTTGATATGAGCTTCAGGGGACAGGTCTGGCGTGATATCAACCCCCAGGTCTTTCTCTCTCTCTGACTCTTGAAGTATTTCATCTCCCAAATGGTACCTTGTATCTGGTTTCCTGCTTCCTACCCCTATCTTCATTACATTACATTTGCTTGTGTGTGTGTGTGTGTGTGTGTGTGTGTGTGTGTGTGTGTGTGTGTGTGTGTGTGTGTGTGTGTGTGTGTGTGTGTGTGTGTGTGTGTGTGTGTGTTTCCAGCCTAATGATAATATTAAACACGCTATAACCAGAGAATTTATCAAATATAACGTATTGAGAAAAAACAATTCTTCGTATTATTTTAATCTTTGAATTAGTTAACAAGATTTTAAAATATAAGAAAAAGGAACCAAGGAGCAGTGTTTGACTTCCACAACGTAGCAAAGGCAGCTGCTACTCTGTGCAAATTGAAATCAAATACATTTTGAATATTCCTGGATGAATGGGATAATTAGTGTCATTACAATGAGTTCAGAAGTCCCAATATGGCAATTAGTATCAGTTTAGACGTCCTAACATGGCAACTGACGCAAGCTTAGACGTCCCATACAGGGACGTCTAAGCTTAGACGTCCCATACAGGGACGTCTAATTGTTATAAGTTTGGACGTCCCAATATGGCAACTTACGTCAATTTAGACGTCCGAATATGGCATCTGACATAAATTTAGACGTCCCAATATGGCAACTTACGTCAATTTAGACGTCCGAATATGGCATCTGACATAAATTTAGACGTCCCAATATGGCAATTGTCATCAATTTAGACGTCCCAATATGGCAACTGATATCAACTTAGACGTCCCAATATGGCAATTGACATAAATTTAGACGTCTCAATATGGCAACTTACGTCAATTTAGACGTCCGAATATGGCATCTAACAAATTTAGACGTCCCAATGTGGCAACTGACATCAATTTAGACGTCCCAATGTGGCAACTGACATCAGTGTAGACGTCCCAATATGGCAACTGACATCAGTGTAGACGTCCCAATGTGGCAACTGACATCAGTGTAGACGTCCCAATGTGGCAACTGACATCAGTGTAGACGTCCCAATGTGGCAACTGACATCAGTGTAGACGTCCCAATATGGCAACTGATATCAGTACACGCAGTTCAGAAATCCTAATATCCCTAACTAGTACCGCAATTAGCTTCCGCATGCACTCTGTATAACAAAAAGGTCCATACACAAGAGAGTATATATATACACCAAGGAGAGTGTGTCTGTATATATACACACTGAGTGTGTCCTATACTGCTGGGCGACGGTCAGACCTAAAGTATACTTACTGCTTGGTCAGTAAGGTCTTGGGACGGCCTTAATAACCCTTAGAGAGGTGATAGGCCATAAAGGCCACTCCAGGGAGCTGGAGCCTTATGGATTGTGCTTCTGGTGGATTGTTACTCTACTTAGGTAAGGAAAGTTGGTTTGGGTTTACTGGAGTCTGGATTGTTTTGCTTCTGTCAGATCTGTGTACTGCTATATGTCTCACCTGTACTCACCTATTTGTACTCACCTATTTGTGCTTGCGGGGGTTGAGCTTTGGCTCTTTGGTCCGCCTCTCAACTGTCAATCAACTGGTGTACAGGTTCCTGAGCCTACTGGGCTCTATCATATCTATATTTGAAACTGTGTATGGAGTCAGCCTCCACCACATCACATCACTGTGTGTGTTGTGTGTGTGTGTGTGTGTGTGTGTGTGTGTGTGTGTGTGTGTGTGTGTGTGTGTGTGTGTGTGTGTGTGTGTGTGTGTGTGTCTTGGTTTACCACCCAGTCCAGCATGATGATATGCTTTAATATTATGTTCAAAATTATTGCTTCTCTTTCTGCGTGTGTTTTTCTCTGCTGTCATATTTTGTTCTCTCTCACATCTCTTTTTCTCCCTCTCAGTTCTCTCTTTCTCTCTCTCTTGCCTCCCTCCATCTCTCCCTTCCCCGCCCCCCCTCCATGTCTCCCTACCAGGCCCTCTCACTCCTCATCTCCTCCCCTCCCCCCCCCCCTCTCACTCACTACCTCTTCCCCACTCGCTAATTCACTCCCTCACTCACACACACTCACTCGGTTTCCCCCCATGCTTAATCTCCGGTATAAATGTTCATTAAATGCAAATTACAAATCATTGTCAATAATTGCACGCTGAAATTTTCAAATATTTGGGAACAGCCTCAAAAAACCAACTGACGCAAGGAACAAGTCTGCAATTATATGACGGTTGTGGGTCTGCTCCGCGCATGCGCACGCGCCTCGTTAAGCCACACTGGAAAAAGATTCTGAGGCCTTTTTGCGTTTTTTTTATTGGTTTTGGAATTGTTGTAAGTGATTGTTGCTCGGTTGTTATTTTTTTTTTTTGGGTATTTTTTTTGTGTTTATTTTTTTTTTTTTTTTTAATTAGGAGAGAGGTGGAGATGAGAGGTTTCTGTGTATGTGTGTGTGTGTGTGTGTGTGTGTGTGTGTGTGTGTGTGGTGTGTGTGTGTGTGTTGTGTGTGTTTGTGTGTGTGTTTGGTGTGTTTGTGTGTGTTGTGAGTGTGTGTGTGTGGTGGTGTGTGTGTGTGTGTGTGTGTGTGTGTGTGTGTGTGTGTGTTGTGTGTGTGTGAGATCGAGCGTTAGCTCTTGGACCCAACTTTTGCATCTGCCGGTTGTCTAATGCAATGACTCCTGACTTAGTTCCGTATCATATCTACTTTTAAATTATGAATCGAGTTTGCTTCTTAGGCCAATAGAGATCTTTCTAACGCTTTCTGGGGTCTCAATTCGCTTATGTAAATTTCTAAGACTTTTTCTTGAATTTGTTGTTTGTGGCTTAGATAAATTGTCACCTTTCAAGAATCTTTCGCGTTTACGTAAAACATTGAAAATTGGCTTCACAAGTATACCATAACGTCCCGTTTTCTTTTGCATCTTTAATTGTTAAACATTCTTTATTTCGTTAAATATCTCTTAGTTTGAGGCTTCTCCAGTTTATAAGACAGGGAGCTTCACGTAGCTGCTGTGTTTACAAGACAGGGAGCTTCACGTAGCTGCCTGTGTTTACAAGACAGGGAGCTTCACGTAGCTGCCTGTGTTTACAAGACAGGGAGCTTTACGTAGCTGCTGTGTTTACAAGACAGGGAGCTTCACGTAGCTGCCTGTGTTTACAAGACAGGGAGCTTCACGTAGCTGCTGTGTTTACAAGACAGGGAGCTTCACGTAGCTGCCTGTGTTTACAAGACAGGGAGCTTTACGTAGCTGCTGTGTTTACAAGACAGGGAGCTTCACGTAGCTGCCTGTGTTTACAAGATAGGGAGCCTCACGTAGCTGCCTGTGTTTACAAGACAGGGAGCTTTACGTAGCTGCTGTGTTTACAAGACAGGGAGCTTCACGTAGCTGCCTGTGTTTACAAGACAGGGAGCTTTACGTAGCTGCCTGTGTTTACAAGACAGGGAGCTTCACGTAGCTGCCTGTGTTTACAAGACAGGGAGCTTCACGTAGCTGCCTGTGTTTACAAGACAGGGAGCTTCGTGACAGAGAGGTCCTCTGTGATGCGAGCCGCCGCCCTCCTCCACCCTCCATACATGCCTCCTTCTCTTACTATGGCTGCTCTTCTGTCTTTGCCTGTCATGTTGCTGACGGTACCCTGACAAGACGAAAGCGCTCTAGCTGCTATTTCTGATTTCCATTGTCGTTATTCAGCATTTTAACAGATCAGTGTTTTTTATTATCTTGTGTTGCATGTGTCCAGCACAAAATGGGACACACTGGCATCCAGACTATTTAAAGCCACCAACAAACAGTCCAGCTGGGACATCTCCATCTTAGAGAAAGAAGCTGTGCTGGAGGGAATAACAGTAACAGACTGTATAGTGACCACGCCTGCTTCACAGCCATGCAGGCCCCCCATGCAGGGGATTTCGTTTTGACAGTCCCTATGGCTGCAAGAGGCACACGTCTTGATCCGCAGCAGCGCCGTATTGCAGTCGCCCTCCGCCTTGTTGCCCCAATCCACACTTTATGGAGGTGCATATG
Source organism: Procambarus virginalis (assembly GCA_020271785.1). NCBI lineage: Eukaryota > Metazoa > Arthropoda > Malacostraca > Decapoda > Cambaridae > Procambarus > Procambarus virginalis. Next base: position 15,966 of record WNGS01004937.1, read on the forward strand.
CAGATCAATATTGATTGGTCTACACTGCGGATAATCAGGGGATTGGCACACACGACACGATGAAGTCAATGACACTAGATTACGAGACTCTCTGATGGATAATGGGCACTTGGGAAGGTTATCTTAAGATGATTTCGGGGCTTTTAGTGTCCCCGCGGCCCGGTCCTCGACCAGGCCTCCACCCCCAGGAAGCAGCCCGTGACAGCTGACTAACACCCAGGTACCTATTTTACTGCTAGGTAACAGGGGCATAGGGTGAAAGAAACTCTGCCCATTGTTTCTCTCCGGCGCCTGGGATCGAACCCAGGACCACAGGATCACAAGTACAGCGTGCTGTCCGCTCGGCCGACCGGCTCCTCCGGGGAGAGGCAAAACTCTTCCTGATTCATTTATTACAAAGAATCAGGAGCCTTGTCTCTGCCCAAGTGGCCGGTATCCAGTAGAGTCGTTGTTGTTAAAGATTCGCTACCTGGAACAAGAAGTTCCAAGTAGCACGGGCTATGGTGAGCCCGTAGTAGATTCCAGTAGAGAGTCTCGTAATCTAATGTACTGTTATTCTGGTGTATTTGCTGGTCGACTAGTTGGGATCACACTATGGCCATGGAGAAATAGCAGACAATTGGTGTGGGACTATACTTGTGTATCCATCTTCACAGCAACATACATTACTCTCTGTTGGGGAAGCAGGAGCTGCAGCCACACACACAGAAAGAGAGACATCAAACAAGTACAGGGATATAGATCATCGGCTCAACTTTGTTTCTACAAAGAAAAATATTAAAAAAATTTCTCTCGGTACTTTTTATTCCCTTCACCGAGGCTATGGGTCCCCCACAATTGCATAGAGGTAGTACCTCTGGTTTTATATATATATATATATATATATATATATATATATATATATATATATATATATATATATATATATATATATATATATATCGTTAAGAAGTGGAGGGAATGACATTGTTCCTTCACACACCACCGCCTAACGACCTCAACCACCCTGAGGATCGCTTCTCCAGGGCAAGAACGAGCAGCAACGGTGCCAGCCAATGGGAGACCAGGATGAAAGTAACGTCCCGTTGTCCAGGTGGCAGCGGAGGCACTCAGTACCTGCCTGACGGAGGCTAAATTAGACTTTTGTCTCTAACTGGCAGTGTCCTGAAGTGCCACGTCCGGCCCATAGCCCATTATGTCCAAGTAAAGCCCCCATTTAAAGCCCCATGGACATAATGTCTCGTAATACTATGAATTTTGGTTAGGGGCCAGACCTGTAAGTAATTAGTTGCTAGCTAATGTACCTGCGTAACGCAGCCCATAACCTATGGATATTATCTTACAGTTTAGTCTACCATTGACTAATACCAACAGTCACATTCTCTTTGTTACAATCAAAGAGAATGTGATTGCCTTCCATACCCCCCCCCTCCTTTCTCTCCTCCCCCCTTGCCCCCTCTCCCCCTACTGTCAGAAAATATATTATTAAGAAACACTGAAACACCTATGTGTGTCTGGGAAGATATATTATTACAGTCAGTAAACGCTGTACACATATTTGTGGGGAAGACGCCAAATGCTTGACACTTCACTCCATGAAGGAGTATGAGAGTCTATAAATGCTAATGTTTCTTCAAGCTTTCTACTCAGGCTGACCCAACCATCCTATGTTAGTCCCATACCCTTGACCAGTTGTTCTGCAAAGTTGTGTGAGGCTAGCATCAAGTGTCTGGTCTATAATCATGGACAGACAGATGTACCCACACCACGTACCCACATCATGTACCCACACCACGTACCCACACCACGTACCCACATTATGTACCCACACCACGTACCCACACCACGTACCCACACCACGTACCCACATCACGTACCCACATTATGTATCCACATTATGTACCCACACCACGTACCCACACTAGGTACCCACACCACGTACCAACACTAGGTACCCACACCACGTACCCACACCACGTACCCACACCACGTACCAACACCACGTACCAACACCACGTACCCACACCACGTACCCACACCACGTACCTACACCACGTACCAACACCACGTACCCACACCACGTACCAACACCACGTACCAACACCACGTACCAACACCACGTACCAACACCACGTACCAACACCACGTACCAACACCACGTACCTACACCACGTACCAACACCACGTACCCACACCACGTACCCACACCACGTACCCACACCACGTACCCACATCACGTACCCACATTATGTATCCACATTATGTACCCACACCACGTACCAACACCACGTACCAACACCACGTACCCACACCACGTACCAACACCACGTACCAACACCACGTACCCACACCACGTACCAACACCACGTACCAACACCACGTACCAACACCACGTACCAACACCACGTACCAACACCACGTACCAACACCACGTACCAACACCACGTACCAACACCACGTACCAACACCACGTACGCCACCTCGCCACGCACAACACTTCCTTCCCACTTCAGTAAGGCCACGACACGAGCACGGACTAAAGAAATACAATTTCCGTGGCAGCCAGAAGCAACGGAAGATAACAAGAACAAGAGGTGTGAGGAACAGTCCCTCCGAGCTGGACATGTGTAGGCAAGCAGGAGCCCTGGAAACACAAACCAAAACTGTCTCTATTTTCCGCTTGTTACAACTTGTAATAAAGTTGTTACATCTGGCTTAACGTGTTTTGACGGATTAGAACGTTGTTACAACTTAATATATTGGTTGTTATAACTGGTTAGGAGGTGTTAAAACTTGGTCGAACGTTGTACCAACGTCGTAGTTTCAGTGTGATGATAGAGCAACAGAGATTTTACAGGAAGATGGTTGGGTTGACTGGAATATCTAGACCTGAACAAAAGCGTTCAACAGAGTCCCACACCAGAGGCAGTTCTGGGAACTGGAATACACTGGAGGAGTGATGATGGGGAGGGTTCTAACACGGATGAAAAATTCCTGTTAATGAGAGCAGTAATCAGAGCAATGTATCAGACTGGATGAATGTGGAGCACCACAGGGTTCAGTTCTTGCACCAGTAATGTTCATTGTCTACATAACCATCTACCAGATGATGTACAGTAATATATCGACAAGAACTAGATGACTGTCATGCCCCTTCAAGAAGACCTGGATAAACAACGCAAGGGCAACACCTGGCAAATGGAATTTAACGCTAATAAATGCAACATTATGGAATGTGGCATAAGAGATTAATAGACCACACACAACCTACATATTATGTTGAAAATGTTTTAAAGAATTCTGATACAGAAAAAGATCTATTGGTGGTTCTAGACAGAAAACTGTCAACTTTAAGACACATTAAGAACATTGTGCGAGGAACCTATGCTATGCTTTCTAATTAAGAACTGCTTTTAAGTACATGGATGGAGAAATATTAAAGAAATTGTCACGACCCTTGCGAGACTGAAGTTAGAAGGGGGAAGGGAACTGTCAGGAGAAAGCGCCTGCTGTTGTTGTTGTTATGTTGTTGTTGTTTTAGATTCAGCTACTCGGAACACGTTCCAAGTAGCACGGGCTATGGTGAGCCCGTAACTTACCTGGCACAGGAGCGGGGCAAGTAGCACGGGCACGGGCTATGGTGAGCCCGTAACTTACCTGGCACAGGCGGGGGCAAGTAGCACGGCTATGGTGCGCCGTAGTGGACTTACCTGGCACAGGAGCGGGGCAAGTAGCACGGGCACGGGCTATGGTGAGCCCGTAACTTACCTGGCACAGGGCGGGGCAAGTAGCACGGGCACGGGCTATGGTGAGCCCGTAACTTAATTACCTGGCACAGGAGCAGTGCTGG
>WNGS01004940.1:0-14678 GCA_020271785.1 Procambarus virginalis
CCAGAGAACATATACAGCACGTATAGACGCGATAAAGCACCTAAATTATTGGGATCGTCTCAAAGCTCTCCAAATGTACTCACTAGAAAGAAGACGAGAGAGATATCAAATAATATACACCTGGAAGATACTGGAGGGCCAGGTCCCAATCTACACAGTAAAATAACAACGTACTGGAGTGAACGATATGGAAGAAAATGCAGAATAGAACCAGTGAAGAGCAGGGGTGCCATAGGCACAATCAGAGAACACTGTATAAACATCAGAGGTCCGCGGTTGTTCAACACCCTCCCAGCAAGCATAAGAAATATTGCCGGAACAACCGTGGACATCTTCAAGAGGAAACTAGATTTATTCCTCCAAGGAGTTCCGGACCAGCCGGGCTGTGGTGGGTATGTGGGCCTGCGGGTCGCTCCAAGCAACAGCCTAGTGGACCAAACTCTCACAAGTCAAGCCTGGCCTCGGGCCGGGCTTGGGGAGTAGAAGAACTCCCAGAACCCCATCAACCAGGTATCAACCAGGTACAGGGGAGAGGAGGCTAGAGTCCTTCCGGAACTTCATTACAAGGCCGTGATCATCACTGCCACAGTCCCCCGGATCCACCACCGCCTACTCCGGGCTCCGTACCCCAGGGGACCCACATACGAGATCACCAGGAAGGTCCACAACACACCCTCCACCGCCCGGCACCGACGGGGCTACCACGGACACCGCCTCACCATCACATACACTCGCATCAGGCTCTAACCTCTGCACCGAAGGCCCTCGGTCCCCGGAGCAACCACTCCTGGCCGTCTTCCGGTGCTTCGTCTGAGAGCCAGGCTGACCCGGGACAGCAGTGGTGGAAGGATGACGAGAGGGGCGGCCCGCTTCCAATAACTCATCCGCCTCCAAGGGTTCCACACCAAGGGCAGAAGCACATACCAATCCAGGCGCACCAGAATCTGGCGCGACATCATCCACCGGCGACAACACAAGGCCACACCCCACCGAAGCGTCAACATCGACGGTGATGGCAACCGGGGGAGGATGCACCTCCACATGCGTGACCACCGCACTACCGCCCACATCAGGGGGGTCCACAGACACTGGACCCGACACGTCAGCACCAGTGGGGCGCACCGCACCCACAACGCCATCACCACCGGCAGGTTCAGGGGGGGGTTCAACCCGGCAGGATCATCCCCCCGGGTTGACCATTTCCCGCCTCTACAAGGCCATGTAGAGGCGGGAAATCCTCTTCTCGGAAGACACTGACCAACCGCATGGTGCCATTACGGCAACCAGCAGCCTGGTGCCCAGCCATACCGCACCGAAAACATGTGCGCTCCTGTCCCGCATAAAAGCACTGCACCTTGAACCCCAGCAGCACCATCGACGATGGGATCGCCTTCCTCAGCTTCATGGTAACCATGCGGGTACCAATCAGGACGCCACGGAGACGGCCAGACGTCAGCACGTTCGCCCAACAGGCGAGAACACTCCCATATCCCCCAAAGAACCGGCGGAGCAGGCTCCCCGGGAACTCTAACGGCAGCCCCCGTACCACCACAAACGTCACTGGAACGCACAAGTCCGTTAAAGAAACCGTACCCGCCGTGCCAGGCAAAGGTACAGTACGCCCATCAAACTTGACGACCACATCCCGATACACCACAGCGTCAGTCAGCTTAACCAAGGCCCGATGTTCCCCAGCCAGCTGCACACCACACACATCTGCAGGGTTGATATCCAGCTCGTCCAGGAGAGCAACTTCCAACAATGAGTAGTTTACCAGACCAGAGAAGTCAGCTCAACCGTATCCACACGCTTTACAGGCGGCAAGGGCAACGCCATGCCGCCGGCCCGCCAGGCCAGAGCCCACAAAAAAACGCCAACAGCTGTGTGCACGCCAAGCGTCCAGGTAAGACTGAGGAGCGAATGTAAACAGAACCGCTCCGCACGGCTGCCAAACAGCCAATTAGAGCAGCCTATTGGTAGAACTCCGATGCATGGGGGAGTTGTGTGAAACCCTGGTTTGTGTTTAGGAGAGACAGCAGGACCCGTGGTAGGTAAGGATGATTTCCCAGTTGCAATTTTTTACCATGTCGTAGCTCAGTCGATTAAGGCAGCGTCTGATATCCTCTCGGACGTAGGTTTCGAACCCTCGTGATGGCAAGTGAACAAATCACTCATTTGCTATTTGTTAAAAGTTCGATAGTTCCTAGTATCTCTGCCCTGCACATTCAGATACTGGATGGTGATGTCACTGTATTTGTTGAACTGTTAATGTAGAAGACTATAGATCTAACATTAAAAGCTGTCATTTACTAGAAAGTAGGATATGCCGTTTGGAAAAATATACTGCGAGTTTGTAGTTTGACCTGAAAAGCTAGGAAGGGGCATCCCCTCAAGGGATTAGAGCTTATGTGTGGAAACAAGGAGCGCCACATGTCCCTGTTTCGAATTCACCAAGTTAGAGTAATTCATGTATTAAATTAATTGGAATAAATAACGTCTGTTGATAAGTAATTATGTTACATTAACGACAAATTAAAGTAGAGGCCACTCCTCTTGGTTGGCGAATACAAATGAACTTTAGGATGGGAATATCCAAGTTTGAGGAAAATATGTACCTATCATCTTAAATTGTTAGTTCATGTAAATTATGTTCTTTCCAATATTGAATTTAATAATCAACCCTGCTCAGGTATCTACAATGACCAGTACAGGATTAAATTATTAATCATCTGTGAAGATGAGGTATGGCAACTAAGCTAAGGTAAGTTCCACAGCTTGGAGGTCAGAGAGGATAGTTTAGTCAGTGTTGATTGGGTATCAACTGAAGGTGGGTCTCCTTCCCCCTGGAGCCGAGGCAGAACTTCTAGGCCTGATTGTGGTATTTAAGGTAAAAGTGTGTTATCTTGTAGTTTTGTGCAGTTATTATATTCCACATTATGTTCTAGTACATCACCGTTGCCTCCAGTTTTGGAAGAAGTCCAGTTAGAATATTATTCAGTTTGGAAGTGTTCAGATAGGAGAGTGTTCTTTTATTTTCATTGATAAACATAGTGTTTTAATAAATTATGGTTAGAATTTATGGTGTTTATTGGAATTTTCCCTATACATATTTTATATTCTGTTGTTGGGCTCAAGACCCCCCATCCTTTGCGCTAGGCACCCTCTGTAAACCTGCAAGCATTTATGTAATACCTCAAATAATCCCATTGTGCTTTGATTTAAACCACACTTATGTAAATCTCATCCCCCCCCCCTATTCAAGTAATTGGGGATCGACTTTCTTGGTATTAATGTTTAATTGATTGATCAAACCCACAATCAATTAGTGGATATCGGTCACATGGGTTGGTGGTTGCAGCGTAACCCGAGTTTGCAGTGTAGCATAGAAGGTACAATGTCCTCGTGTCGTTTAATATCTAAGCGATAACGTTTTAGATTCGTGGATTTGAACTGTAGGTTACATTGAGAACTTCGGGTTAAATAGAACATATCATAACGACCATCATTTACCCAGGATAAGAGAGGTTAAAGACTGGCCCCCCGTTACATCCCAGACGTGATCTTCACCTTTTTACTCAGGCCCTAAGAAGGAAAAGTGAGGAACTTGGTATATTTTTATTGATGTGGGATGGTTATTGGAGGCCTGAGGAAGCAAATATGAATCCCATGTATGAGTAAGGCTTTTAAATCTTATGCGGTACCCTAATACTTCACCTGAGGGGATACGCAGTTTGAGCAATTTTGCCACCCTATCTCCTGATGGGATGCGCAGCCGAATGATTGTTGTACATGTTATTGCACGAGAGTAAGTACGAAAGTGTGAAATATCGGGCACAGTGATTCGATCCACTGGTCTAGTTTCTAGAATTGTGGACTTAGGTCTGCCTTACTGGCTATCTCCGGAAAGCCCACATAATCAGTGGACCAAAGGTACTGTATTGGCCATTGTATACATAGTCCCCCAACTAATTAGACTCAGTTGAACATATATACGTCGCAAGTCATGTCATGGATCTTCAACGTTAGAAGGAGACAGAGGGAACGTTTTTCAAGTCTGTGGTTAAGAAGTTGAGAGTCTAGCGTCGACCGTCTTGAATTCCCTAACAACCATAGGCCTCAGTCATGCTGTATCCACGATACAGCATGACACATGGGCGAGAGACTCGTCACTCCCGGCACTGTGAGGGCGGCTACTGTGGTCACTGACACATGGGTCGGGAGACTCGTCACTCACGGCACTGTGAGGGCGGCTAGTGTGGTCACTGACACATGGGTCGGGAGACTCGTCACTCACGGCACTGTGAGGGCGGCTAGTGTGGTCACTGACACATGGGTCGGGAGACTCGTCACTCACGGCACTGTGAGGGCGGCTAGTGTGGTCACTGACACATGGGTCGGGAGACAATTGTACTCGATGTATATCACATTTATCACCTTCCCAGCTGTTATAGTACACTGATTTAAGACATTCTCAGATACTCTGGCTGCAGTCTGTTATCTCTGTTAGTGATGATGGGGTGTTACTCAATTTCTCTATACTTCAAGTTCACTCAGAGAATCGTATTCAATTATCATTTACTGCAACCTGATTCAGTAGACAGTCATGTTGCTGAGACTTAACGAGTGACTTTTGCTTTTAGAGAATGTCATGTGGGTTGATCACGTTACTGACTAATAAACATGATTGATACACGTCCATTCCAAATGAACTCTGGAATCAAAATGACTTTGTGAGGCTCAAGGTAGGCTCTACCAGCTAACCCATCAGTTCAACAGTCCAATTTATGGGTTGACAAATTAGACACCAAGCAATGGTGCCTAAACTAATGAGAAGCGGTTACCCATGCCTGCTAGGTATATGCCATCGTGGATACAGCATGACTGAGGCCTATGGTTGTTAGGGAATTCAAGACGGTCGACGCTAGACTCTCAACTTCTTAACCACAGACTTGAAAAACGTTCCCTCTGTCTCCTTCTAACGTTGAAGATCCATGACATGACTTGCGACGTATTTATGTTCAACTGAGTCTAATTAGTTGGGGGACTATGTATACAATGGCCAATACAGTACCTTTGGTCCACTGATTACGTGGGCTTTCCGGAGATAGCCAGTAAGGCAGACCTAAGTCCACAATTCAAGAAACTAGACCAGTGGATCGAATCATTGTGCACGATATTTCACACTTTCGTACTTACTCTCGTGCAATAACATGTACAACAACCATTCGGCTGCGCATCCCATCAGGAGATAGGGTGGCAAAATATGCTCAAACTGCGCATCCCCTCAGGTGAAGTATTAGGGTACCGCATAAGATTTAAAAGCCTTACTCATACATGGGATTCATATTTGCTTCCTCAGGCCTCCAATAACCATCCCACATCAATAAAAATATACCAAGTTCCTCACTTTTCCTTCTTAGGGCCTGAGTAAAAAGGTGAAGATCACGTCTGGGATGTAACGGGGGGCCAGTCTTTAACCTCTCTTATCCTGGGTAAATGATGGTCGTTATGATATGTTCTATTTAACCCGAAGTTCTCAATGTAACCTACAGTTCAAATCCACGAATCTAAAACGTTATCGCTTAGATATTAAACGACACGAGGACATTGTACCTTCTATGCTACACTGCAAACTCGGGTTACGCTGCAACCACCAACCCATGTGACCGATATCCACTAATTGATTGTGGGTTTAATCAATTAATTAAACATTAATACCAAGAAAGTCGATCCCCAATTACTTGTATAGGGGGGGGGGATGAGATTTACATAAGTGTGGTTTAAATCAAAGCACAAAGGGATTATTTGAGGTATTACATAAATGCTTGCAGGTTTACAGAGGGTGCCTAGCGCAAAGGATGGGGGGTCTTGAGCCCAACAACAGAATATAAAATATGCATAGGGAAAATTCCAATAAACACCATAAATTCTAATGGTGGGGCCCCCCCAAAGGTAGGGGCCCTCGTAGCCTGGTGGATAGCACGCAGGACTCGTAATTCTGTGGCGCGGGTTCGATTCCCGCACGAGGCAGAAACAAATGGGCAAAGTTTCTTTCATCCTTAATGCCCCTGTTACCTAACAGTAAATAGGTACCTTAGAGTTAGTCAGCTGTCACGGGCTGTTTCCTGGGTGTGTGTGTGTGGTGTGGGAAAAAAAAGTAGTTAGTGAACAGTTGATTGAGAGCTGAGAGACGGGCCGAAAGAGCAAAGCTCAACCCCCGCAAACACAACTAGATGAATACAACTAGATGAATACACACACACACACACACGCACGCACGCACGCACGCACACACACACACACACACACACACACACACACACACACACACACACACACACACACACACACACACACACACACATTCCTTCCCCTCACCCTACCTGCCCCCACCCAACCCTCCCTCCCCCCCACCCCATTCTGACCCCGTCACCCCATCCCCATTCCCATCATGTCCCCCCTCCCACCAGTCCCCCCTCCCCCTTCATCCCATACCCTCCCTATTCCTCCTCCCCCCCTCACCCCGTATCCTCCATGTCCCCCCTATCTCCTTAACCCACACCCTACCCGTTCCCCCTTCCCTTAAACCCCCCCCCCACCCCAAAACCCTCTGCGACCCTGCAAACCACCTCACAGATCCTCTCACCCACGGAACAGCTTCCCACACCAGTAGAATACTCGCCAAGAAAGGGATATGTAAATGAACAGAAGAAAGTGAGCTTCAAGGCGATGTACACTAACATAGATGGGATTACAAATAAAACTAGTGAACTTGGAGAGTGGGCACTAGAAGAAAACCCAGACATAATAGCACTCACAGAAACAAAGCTAACGAAAATCATAACAAATACAGTGTTTCCACAGGGCTACTATGTAGTGAGGAAAGAGAGAGAAGGGAGAGGAGGAGGTGGTGTGGCTTTGCTACTAAGAGAAGGTTGGAGTTTCGAAGAGAAGGTAATTCAGAACTGTGAAGGTTTCAGGGACTACATATCAGGCACCATTGCAACTGGAGGACAGAAAATTATAATAGTAGTCATATATAACCCCCCACCGAATGACAGAAGACCCAGACAGGAATATCATAGAAACAACATGGCCACCATCAATATAATAGAGAGAGCGCTTCTGTGGCTAGCAGGAACGGATCCAGACTTCTAATCATGGGAGACTTCAACCATGGGAAGATAGATTGGGGGAACAGAGACCCACACGGAGGCCCAGACACATGGAGAGCTAAGCTGCTGGATGTGGCAACAAGAAACTTTCTAAGTCAACACGTCAAGGGACCGACAAGAATGAGAGGAGGGGATGAACCAGCCTTGCTTGATCTGATATTTACCCTAAATGAGTCGGATATAAGGGAAGTTAAGTTGGAAGCCCCCTTGGGAATGAGTGATCATAGTGTATTGAGCTTTGAGTACCTGGTTGAGCTAGGAATTATCACCCCCAAAAAGAACTGGGAACCAAAGGGCTGGCGTACGAAAGGGAAACTATGAGGAGATGAATAAATTCCTATGGGATATACATTGGGACACAGAACTCGGAACCAAGTCCGTACAAGACATGATGGACTATGTCACCCAAAAATGTCAGGAGGCTGTAAGCAGGTTTGTCCCAGCCCAACAGGAAAAAACAGAGAAGCAAAGGAAGAATCCGTGGTTTAATAGGGAATGTATGAAAGCAAAGGAGCTGAACAAAAGGGCATGGAGGAACTTCCGTAATAACAGAACACCAGAAAGTAGAGAGAGATACCAGAGAACCAGGAACGAGTATGTCAGTGTGAGAAGAGCAGCTGAGAAAAGGTATGAAAATGATATAGCTAATAAAGCCAAGACTGAACCAAAGCTACTACACAGTCACATCAGGAGGAAGACAACAGTGAAGGAACAGGTGATTAAACTTAGGGTGGGCGAGGACAGGTACACAGAGAATGACAAAGAGGTGTGTGAAGAACTCAACAAAAGGTTCCAGGAGGTCTTTACAATAGAACAGGGAGATATCACGGCGCTGGGAGAGGTGGCAGCAAACCAGGTGACCTTGGATAGGTTCGAAATTACAAGAGATGAGGTCAAAAAGCACCTATTGGAGCTGGATGTGAGAAAAGCTGTTGGGCCGGATGGAATCTCGCCATGGGTATTGAAAGAGTGTGCAGGAGCACTTTGCTTACCACTCTCCATAGTGTATAGTAAGTCACTGGAAACGGGGGACCTACCAGAAATATGGAAGACTGCTAATGTAGTACCAATATACAAAAAGGGTGACAGACAAGAGGCACTGAACTACAGGCCAGTGTCCTTAACTTGTATACCATGCAAGGTGATGGAGAAGATTGTGAGAAAAAACCTAGTAACACATCTGGAGAGAAGAGACTTCGTGACAACCCATCAACATGGGTTCAGGGAGGGTAAATCTTGCCTTACAGGCTTGATAGAATTCTACGATCAGGTGACAAAAATTAAGCAAGAAAGAGAAGGGTGGGCGGACTGCATTTTTTTTGGACTGTCGGAAAGCCTTTGACACAGTACCCCATAAAAGGTTGATGCATAAGCTGGAGAAACAGGCAGGAGTAACAGGTAGGGCGCTCCAGTGGATAAGGGAGTACCTAAGCAATAGGAAGCAGAGAGTTACAGTGAGGGGTGAGACCTCAGACTGGCGTGAAGTCACCAGTGGAGTCCCACAGGGCTCTGTACTTGGACCTATCCTGTTTCTGATATACGTAAATGATCTCCCAGAGGGTATAGACTCATTCCTCTCAATGTTTGCTGACGACGCCAAAATTATGAGAAGGATTAAGACAGAGGAGGACAGCTTGAGACTTCAAGAAGACCTGGACAAGCTGCAGGAATGGTCGAACAAATGGCTGTTAGAGTTTAACCCAAGCAAATGTAATGTAATGAAGATAGGGGTAGGAAGCAGGAGACCAGATACAAGGTATCATTTGGGAGATGAAATACTTCAAGAGTCAGAGAGAGAGAAAGACCTGGGGGTTGATATCACGCCAGACCTGTCCCCTGAAGCTCATATCAAGAGGATAACATCAGCAGCATATGCCAGGTTGGCTAACATAAGAACGGCCTTTAGAAACTTGTGTAAGGAATCTTTCAGAACATTATATACCACATATGTCAGACCAATCCTGGAGTATGCGGCTCCAGCATGGAGTCCCTATCTAGTCAAGCATAAGACTAAACTGGAAAAGGTTCAAAGGTTTGCCACCAGACTAGTACCCGAGCTGAGAGGTATGAGCTACGAGGAGCGACTGCAGGAATTAAACCTCACTTCGTTGGAAGACAGAAGAGTTAGGGGGGACATGATCACCACATTCAAGATTCTCAGGGGAATCGACAGGGTTGATAAAGACAGGCTGTTTAACACAAGGGGCACACGCACTAGGGGACACAGGTGGAAACTGAGTGCCCAAATGAGCCACAGAGATATTAGAAAGAACTTTTTTAGTGTCAGAGTGGTTGACAAATGGAATGCATTAGGAAGCGATGTGGTGGAGGCTGACTCCATACACAGTTTCAAGTGTAGATATGATAGAGCCCAATAGGCTCAGGAAACTGTACACCTGTTGATTGACGGTTGAGAGGCGGGACTAAAGAGCCAGATCTCAACCCCTGCAAGCACAACTAGGTGTCGCGATGGTGGATTTGGTGGTGTTACCGCTGACGAACCACCCAACCCACAACTCGACAAATGCTCATATTTCACTAAGAGATCACACTAGGCACTTGTGGCCCTTGGAGAGGGGCTCAACGTCACACGTTTAGGGGATGCGGCTCCAACACGCAGCCTTGTTGTCACGTGCACACACCCACTCGAGCCGCTGTGACTCCCCACTCTCTCCTTATGGAATATGACCTCCTCAATCCCCTTTATCTTACTAGACTTCTGTCTTACCCTGTCCACAGCAGTGGTTCCTGTTTCTTGCTCTCTCTCTCCTTCTTTACTATTTCCTGGGAAGCCTCACTGGGACAAGTGCAAACACCAGCAAATTTGAATACATTTACTGGACGAAGTACATAACAATACACGCATACATATAATAATAATGATGAATCCTATACTCCGTACTATTATAATCAGGTTGCACTCCAACACCATCAGAACTCTATCCTCAGCTTGCTAAGTGGTATCCTATCTCTTGGTATTATCAACCTCCTCAAGTAGATTAAGTCTTACAATATAATGTTACACTATCATCAAGAGAATGTATACATATATATATACCTATAAACACATATAAGGCAAATCAGCATTTGAAAGCAATAACATACATATATATATATATATATATATATATATATATATATATATATATATATCAGTATAAATGATCCGTGCCACACAACGAATCAATCGACCATTCTATCAGTCTTAGAACACATATATATCTGTAGGTACTCCTGCCTACGTCTGTAACTCTAAACTTCAATATACACTTCTTGGCACATAAATAGCAAACGATCACTCACCTCTCACTGCGTCGTTCACGCTAATGACAAACACTCTCACCTCCATACAAGTGATCAGTTAGAACTATTTCACTACCCTGACAACTTCAGGTTCCTCAGGGCTTAAACACCAGGATCCTCTGCAGCTCCTCCAGGCTGCTACCATGAAGATTCCTTGAACAACTATGGTGCTTCCCTACTCCTATTAGGATCATCCACAGCTCTCCTGGCTGCTGCACCATAAAGTTTCCTCGAATAACTGTGGCACTTCACCACCTCTGCAGAAGCACGTGACACTCCTCCTCACTGCTTCTTCATAGCTCGGGGTCCTCTCCTCCCCTGCCTTGGAGTCTCATCAACCACTCCCTCTGTGCTGGCTTCCAAGTCCTCAGCAACTTCTTCCCCAAAGACAAACCTGCAACCCATTTGCACTCCAATAAATTGTTTCCCTTTTTAACACATAAACAAAATTAATCATACAACATCTTTGTCTCCAATCTCTATCTGTCCTCTACATTTAATGAGAGTGGACTCCCCCGTGGGCGAGTCCATGCGCCACCTCGCTGGGCGAGCCTCACTCACGCTGGGAGGGGCCTCCTCCCTCAGGAGCCGGGCTCCTTCAGTTGCCCGCCAGCGCTCAGAGAAGACGGACGTCGCTCAGCGCTCCTCCCACTTCACTCTCTTATTTTAGGCTTTCTGCCATACCAAAACATTTCTAATTTGAAAATAAACATCGCTACTGTCGCTGGGCACACGACCAACTACAAGCAAACACTATGAACTGGCTTAAATCGGGCTTACCACAGATTATCTGGTCGAGGGCGCTTCTCCCTCTGACAACGTCTGACCAGGGCGCTTGTCACAGCCCACAAAACTGTCACTGGGCGGCTTAATACTCTCTCCTCGCCGTCCAGGACTTGAGACCACACGTCCTCAGCTCGACTCAACAGCTGGAACGTCTGCACCTTCTCTTCTCTTGGAGATAATATCGCTAGGGGTCCCTTCTGGCGGGAGCTCGACGAAGCGCGGCCTCTCCCCTGCGATGTCTGGCCTCAAGTGAGGTCATCGCCCTCCACAAGCGAGCCTCACGCCCCCAGTAACTTGTCCACATCTTCCAACAAGTCATTTATCTGGTTTCTAGTTCGTTGCCCATAATCTCAAACTTTTATATAAATTCAACACGCCATCTTACCTCTGTGTCATCGCCTCTATAATTCCTGGACCTTCCAGTTAGGTCAGGCTTGCTGAATAACTCTCAAGGGGGGAGACTCGTTTCTCCAGCAGGCCGAGATCATAACATAGGTAAGTACAACTAGGTGAGAACACACACACACAGAGGTAAGAGAGGGAATAGCTAACCAGGAACCACTGAAAGACTTTGAGATTACAAGCGGGGAAGTAAAGAAGTGTTTACTAGAGTTGGATGTGACAAAGGCTATAGGCCCAGATGGAATCTCCCCATGGGTTCTAAAAGAAGGAGCAAGAGAACTGTGCCTGCCACTCTCCATAGTGTATAACAAATCACTGGCAACAGGGGAACTACCAGATATTTGGAAAGCAGCTAACATAGTCCCGATATACAAGAAAGGGGATAGACAGGAGGCACTGAACTACAGGCCAGTGTCCCTAACCTGCATACCATGCTAGCTGATGAAGAAGATTGTGCGAAAAAAACTAGTGGAGCATCTGGAGCGAAGGAACTTTGTAACACAGCATCAACATGGGTTCAGGGATGGCAGGTCTTGCCTAACAGGGTTACTTGAATTCTACGACCAGGCAACAAAAATAAAGCAAGAAAGAGAAGGTTGGGCAGACTGCATATTTTTGGATTGTCAGAAAGCCTTTGATACAGTGCCACACAAGAGGCTAGTGTGAAAGTTGGAGATGCAGGCTGGAGTGAAAGGGAAGGTACTCCGGTGGATAGAGGAGTACCTAAGCAACAGGAGACAACGAGTCTGTGTGAGGGGTGAAGTCTCAGATTGGCGAGACGTTACAAGTGGAGTCCCGCAGGGGTCAGTCCTTGGACCTATACTGTTTCTGGTATATGTAAATGATCTCCCAGAGGGTATAGATTCGTTCCTCTCAATGTTTGCCGATGATGCAAAAATTATGAGGAGGATTGAAACAGAGGATGATAGTAGGAGGCTACAAGATGACCTAGATAGACTGAGTGAATGGTCCAACAAATGGCTGTTGAAGTTCAACCCGAGTAAATGCAAAGTAATGAAACTAGGCAGTGGAAACAGGAGGCCAGACACAGGATACAGAATAGGAGATGAAGTACTTAATGAAACAGACAGAGAGAAAGATCTAGGCGTTGATATCACACCAAACCTGTCTCCTGAAGCGCACATAAAGAGAGTAACGTCTGCGGCATATGCGAGGCTGGCTAACATCAGAACGGCGTTCAGGAACCTGTGTAAGGAATCATTCAGAATCTTGTACACCACATATGTAAGACCAATCCTGGAGTATGCGGCCCCAGCATGGAGCCCGTACCTTGTCAAGCACAAGACGAAGCTGGAAAAAGTCCAAAGGTATGCTACTAGACTAGTCCCAGAACTAAGAGTCATGAGTTATGAGGAAAGGCTGTGGGAAATGCACCTTACGACACTGGAAGACAGACGAGTAAGGGGGGAAATGATCACAACCTACAAAATCCTCAGGGGAATCGACGAGGTAAACAAGGATGAACTATTCAACACTGGTGGGACGCGAACAAGGAGACACAGGTGGAAGCTGAGTACCCAAATGAGCCACAGAGATATTAGAAAGAACTTTTTCAGTGTCAGAGTAGTTAGTAAATGGAATGCACTAGGCAGTGATGTGGTGGAGGCTGACTCCATACACAGTTTCAAATGTAGATATGATAGAGCCCAGTAGGCTCAGGAATCTGTACACCAGTTGATTGACAGTTGAGAGGCGGGACCAAAGAGCCAAAGCTCAACCCCCGCAAGCACAATTAGGTGAGTACAATTAGGTGAGTACACACACACACACACACACACACACACACACACACACACACACACACACACACACACACACACACACACACACACACACACACACACACACACACACACACACACACAGGTGGAAACTGAGTGCCCAATGAGCCACAGAGATATTAGAAAGAACTTTTTTAGTGTCTGAGTGGTTGACAAATGGAATGCATAGGAAGTGATGTGGGTAGGCTGACTTCATACACAATTTCAAGGTAGATATGATAGAGCCCAATAGGCCAGGAATCTGTACACCTGTTGATTGATGGTTGAGAGGCGGGACCAAAGAGCCAGAGCTCAACCCCCGCAAACACAACTGTGGGTAAGTACACACACACACACAGTGGATAAGGGAATACTTAAACAACAGAAAACAGCGAGTAACGGTGAGGGGGGAGACATCAGAGTGTCACCAACAGAGTCCCACAGGGCTCAGTACTTGGACCCATCCTGTTTCTAATATATGTAAACGATCTTCCGGAGGGTATTGACTCGTTCTTCTCAATGTTTGCCGATGATGCAAAAATTATGAGAAGAATCAAGACTGATGAAGTAGACATAGACTACAGGATAACCTGGACAAACTGGAGGAATGGTCTAGAAAATGGCTACTAAAGTCAACTCATGAAAGTGTAAGGTAATGAAATTAGGCGAAGGGAGCAGGAGCTGAACACAAGGTATCATCTGAGCGGTGAAATCCTGCAAGAGTCAAATAGAGAGAAAGATCTGGGGGTTGATATCACACCGAACCTGTCCCCAGAGGCCCACATCAAAGAATATCATCAGCAGCATATGCTAGACTGGCCAACATAAGAACTGCCTTTAGGAACTTGTGTAAGGAATCGTTCAGGACCCTGTATACCACTTATGTAAGACCAATCCTGGAGTATGCAGCCAGCCTGGAGTCCATACCTAGTTAACGCATTCCATTTGTTAACTACCCTGGATCTGAAAAAATTCTTTCTAACATCTCTGTGGCTCATCTGGGTACTAAGTTCCACCTGTGTCCCCTTGTTCGTGTTCCACTCGCGCTAAAGAGTTTGTCTTTGTCCCACCGTCAATTCCCCTGAGAATTTGTAGGTGGTTTCATATCTCCCCTTACTCTACTGTTTTCCAGGGTTGTGAGGTTCAGCTCTCTTAACCTTTCCTCGTAACTCATTCCTCTCAGTTCCGGGAGTCTGGTGGCATACCTCTGAGGGGGTGGGGTCCCACCCTC
>WNGS01004941.1:0-16564 GCA_020271785.1 Procambarus virginalis
TCTCTCTCTCTCTCTCTCCCTCTCTCTCTCTCTCTCTCTCTCCTTCTCTCTCTCTCTCTCTCTCTCTCTCTCTCTCTCTCTCTCTTCTCTTCTCTCTCTCTCTCTCTCTCTCTCCTTCTCTCTCTCTCTCTCTCTCTCTCTCTCTCTCTCTCTCTCTCTCTCTCTCTCTCTCTCTCTCTCTCTCTCTCTCTCTCTCTCTCTCTCTCATAGGGAAAACATGGAAGGGACACGAACTCGGGGTGCCAAACGCAGGATGACAATCGAGGCTGGAACACATTCAGAGGATGGGGTGGAACAGGAAGCCTGGATGAAGGGAGCATTCCAGCAAATGTGGGATGAATTCAGTGAAGGACTGAGGGTAATGAAGGAGACAATTGCCAACCTGCAGGATGAACTAAGGGCAGCAAAGGAAGAGATAAGATGCCTGAAGGAGACTTCTCCACAATACCAGACACAAACCGTGCCTCAGGGAGACAGGAATGCTACTGTGGAGGGGACCTCAACACCCCAGCTCTCATTTGCTGAAATGATTAAAAAGAGCCCTGAGGCTAGGTCTGCAGTTAAGGAAGTTGCCATGGAAGTGGCCTCCTCTCAGGAAGCAGCTAGATGTACTAGCCGGCTGATAGAGAGAAAAAGAGCAGTAGTAGTGGCTGGCATTAAAGAGCAAACAGGGGCCAGGCCAAAGGAGCGGAGAGACAAGGACAAAAACATAGTTAAAGAGATCCTTAAAGAGGTAAGCATGGAGGGAACTGTACAAAATGTTGAAAAGGTTTTCAGGCTTGGAAAGTACAACAAGGACAGAGACCGAATGATAAAGGTGGTATTCATGAGCGAAAGCACGAAAGAGGAACTGTTAGAAAGGAAGTGCTGTCTAGCAAATGTAGAGAAGTTCAAAAAAGTATTCCTACAGAGGGATATGACAAGGGAAGAGAGAAAGCAGGCAGCAGACGCGAGGAAGGAGCGCAGGGAGAGAGAAAGGAATCAGGGAGCCACAACCCCGATCCACACAATCCCAGAGGGGAGTGGGGAACCCACTTCAAACAATGCACTAGCCACAGGGAGTGCGACACCATCCCCACATTCTACTCAACAGACACCCTACCTGCCCCAACCCCTGTCAGCCCTCCAATAAGTACCCACCTAAATCACCCTTCCCCCACCCACCCCCCTTCTCCCACTCACCCCCCTCCTCCCTCATCCCCCTCCTCCCACTCCCCCCTCCCCCAGGACCACCCTTCTCCCCCATCCCCCAAGCCCTCCCTTCTCCCACATGCCCTCCAGTCTCTCCCACCCACAAGCCCTCCGTTCTCCCCTGCCCCCCTAAGCCCCCCACTCTCCCCCACCCCACCTAAGCCTTCCCCTCTCCACCACTCCCCAACACCCTCCCCTCTTCCTCACCCACCTCAGCCTTCCCTTTCCCCCCAAGCCCTCCCCCCTATACTGCCCTCCCAAACCCCCCCTTCTCCCCCATCCCCCCAACCTTCCTCCTCTCACCCCCTCAACCCTCCCCCTCTCACCCACCCCCCAACCCTTCCCCTCTCACCCACCCCCTCTACCCTCCCCCTCTCACCCACCCACCCTTCCCTCCCCCTCCCCTCCACCCCCCAAGCCCTTCCTCCTCCACCAGTCTCCCCATACCAGATCCTCCAAGCTCCCGCTCACCCCAGACCCCACAGGTCCCCCCAAGAGGAGAAGCAGAAGAGAGTCAGTTTCAGGGTAATGTACTCGAACATAGATGGGATCACAAGCAAGACAAGTGAACTAAGGGAAAGAGCACAAGAGGTGAACCCAGATGTAATCGGACTCACTGAGACAAAACTCTCTGGAATCATAACGAATGCTGTGTTTCCCCAGGAGTACACAGTAATAAGGAAAGAGAGGGAAGGTAGGGGAGGAGGCGGAGTGGCCCTACTCATGAGAAAGGAATGGAGTTTTAAGGAGATGGCTATCCCGGGCTGTGAGGGTTTCAGAGACTACATAGCAGGCACCATGACAATGGGAGGACCAAGGATAGTAGTAGCAGTAATATATAACCCTCCACCAAATGACAGAAGACCCAGTCAAGAGTATGAAAATAACAACATGGCAGTTAACACTATAATTGAGAGGGCAGCCTCTGCTGCCTGTAGAAATAGATCCCACCTGCTCATCATGGGGGACTTCAATCACGGAAGAATTGATTGGGAGAACAAGGAACCGCATGGCGGCGAGGATACGTGGAGAGCCAAACTACTGGAGGTGGTGACTAGAAACTTCTTAACCCAGCATGTCAGAGAACCCACAAGGATGAGAGGAAATGACGAACCAGCGAGACTCGACCTGGTCTTCACCCTGAACGACTCTGACATAAGAGAAATCGGTTTTGAGGCCCCAGTAGGGATGAGCGACCACAGTGTATTGGAGTTTGAGTACCTGATTGAAGAAGGGTTATTGAACTCGAGGAGAGATACTGAAACCAAAAGGTTAGCATACCGAAAGGGAAACTATGAGGAGATAAGAAAATTCCTAACAGACATAGCATGGGAAACAGAGCTCAGGGAAAAGACGGCCCAAGATATGATGGACTACATCACGCAAAAGTGCAAGGAAGCAGCAAACAAGTTTGTCCCAGCCCAAAAGGAAAACAGTGAAATGAAGATGAGAAACCCATGGTTTAATCAGAGATGTAGGCTAGCTAAGCAACAAAGTAAAAGGGCATGGAGAAACTATAGGAATAACAGGACACTGGAGAGCAGAGAAAGATACCAGAATGCCAGGAATGAATATGTCAGGATGAGAAGAGAGGCGGAAAGACAATACGAAAACGACATCGCAAGCAAGGCAAAGACTCAGCCTAAATTGCTGCATAGCCACATCAGGAGAAAAACAACAGTAAAGGAACAGGTTATGAAATTAAGGATAGGGGCAGAAGGATTCACTACAAACGACAAGGAAGTATGTGAGGAACTGAATAAGAAATTCCAAGAGGTCTTCACCCTAGAACAAGGAGAAATCCCAGAGTTAAGAGAGGGGATAGCTAACCAGGAACCACTGGAAGAGTTTGAGATTACAAGCGGGGAAGTAAGAAAGTGTTTACTAGAGTTGGATGTGACAAAGGCTATAGGCCCAGATGGAATCTCTCCTTGGATACTTAAGGAAGGAGCAGAAGAACTGTGCCTACCACTCTCCATAGTGTATAACAAATCTCTGGCAACAGGGGAACTGCCAGAAATTTGGAAAGCAGCTAATGTAGTCCCGATATACAAGAAAGGGGATAGACAGGAGGCACTGAATTACAGGCCAGTGTCCCTAACCTGCATACCATGCAAGCTGATGGAGAAGATTGTGCGAAGAAAGCTAGTGGAGCACCTGGAGCGAAAGAACTTTGTAACACAGCACCAACATGGATTCAGGGATGGCAGGTCCTGCCTCACAGGGTTACTTGAATTCTACGACCAGGCAACAAAAATAAGGCAAGAAAGAGAAGGGTGGGCAGACTGCATATTTTTGGATTGTCAGAAAGCCTTTGATACAGTGCCACACAAGAGGCTAGTGAAAAAGCTCGAGATGCAGGCTGGAGTGAAAGGGAAGGTACTCCGTTGGATACAGGAGTACCTAAGCAACAGGAGACAAAGAGTCAGTGTGAGGGGTGAGGTCTCAGATTGGCGAGACGTTACAAGTGGAGTCCCGCAGGGGTCAGTCCTTGGACCTATACTGTTTCTGATATATGTAAATGATCTCCCAGAGGGTATAGAATCGTTTCTCTCAATGTTTGCCGATGATGCAAAAATTATGAGGAGGATTGAAACTGAGGACGATAGTAGGAGGCTACAAGACGACCTAGACAGACTGAGTGAATGGTCCAACAAATGGCTGTTGAAGTTCAACCCGAGTAAATGCAAAGTAATGAAACTAGGCAGTGGAAACAGGAGGCCAGACACAGGATACAGAATAGGAGATGAAGTACTTAATGAAACGGACAGAGAGAAAGATCTAGGAGTTGATATCACACCAAACCTGTCTCCTGAAGCCCACATAAAAAGGATAACATCTGCGGCATATGCGAGGCTGGCTAACATCAGAACAGCGTTCAGGAACCTGTGTAAGGAATCATTCAGAATCTTGTACACCACATATGTAAGACCAATCCTGGAGTATGCAGCCCCAGCATGGAGCCCGTACCTTGTCAAGCACAAGACGAAGCTGGAAAAAGTCCAAAGGTATGCCACTAGACTAGTCCCAGAACTAAGAGGCATGAGTTACGAGGAAAGGCTGCGGGAAATGCACCTTACGACACTGGAAGACAGAAGAGTAAGGGGAGATATGATCACAACCTACAAAATCCTCAGAGGAATCGACCGGGTAGACAAGGACAAACTATTCAACACTGGGGGGACGCGAACAAGGGGACACAGGTGGAAACTGAGTACCCACATGAGCCACAGAGACGTTAGAAGGAACTTTTTCAGTGTCAGAGTAGTTAACGGATGGAATGCATTAGGCAGTGATGTGGTGGAGGCTGACTCCATACACAGTTTCAAGGGTAGATATGATAGAGCCCAGTAGGCTCGGGAATCTGTACACCGTTGATTGACAGTTGAGAGGCGGGACCAAAGAGCCAAAGCTCAACCCCCGCAAGCACAAATAGGTGAGTACAAATAGGTGAGTACACACACACACACACACACACACACACACACACACACACCAACACACACACACAACACACACACACACACACACACACAACACACACACAACACACACACACACACACACACACACCACACACACACACAGGCTGGCTAACATCAGAACGGCGATCAGGAACCTGTATAGGGAATCATTCAGAATCTTGTACACCACTATGTAAGACCAATCCTGGAGTACGCGGCCCCAGCATGGAGCCCGTACCTTGTCAAGCACAAGACGAAGCTGGAAAAAGTCCAAAGGTATGCTACTAGACTAGTCCCAGAACTAAGAGGCATGAGTTATGAGGAAAGGCTGAGGGAAATGCAACTTACGAAACTGGAAGACAGAAGAGTAAGGGGGGACATGATCACAACATACAAAATCCTCAGGGGAATTGAC
This sequence comes from Procambarus virginalis, assembly GCA_020271785.1. Classification (NCBI taxonomy): domain Eukaryota; kingdom Metazoa; phylum Arthropoda; class Malacostraca; order Decapoda; family Cambaridae; genus Procambarus; species Procambarus virginalis. The sequence goes on from WNGS01004941.1 coordinate 5,071, forward strand.
CGGGTAAACAAGGATGAACTATTCAACACTGGAGGGGTGCGAACAAGGGGACACAGGTGGAAGCTGAGTACCCAAATGAGCCACAGAGACATTAGAAAGAACTTTTTCAGTGTCAGAGTAGTTAGTAAATGGAATGCACTAAGAAGTGATGTGGTGGAGGCTGACTCCATACACAGTTTCAAATGTAGATATGATAGAGCCCAGTAGGCTCAGGAATCTGTACACCAGTTGATTGACAGTTGAGAGGCGGGACCAAAGAGCCAAAGCTCAACCCCTGCAAGCACAATAAGGTGAGCACAATTAGGTGAGTACACACCTTGGATTCTGAAAGAGTGTGCAGAGGCACTTTGCTTGCCACTCTCCATAGTGTATAGAAAGTCACTGGAGACGGGAGACCTACCAGAAATATGGAAGATGGCAAACGTGGTCCCATATACAAAAATGGCGACAGGCAGGAGGCACTGAACTACAGGCCAGTGTCCTTGACTTGTATACCATGCAAGGTGATGGAGAAGATCGTGAGAAAAATCCTGGTAATACATCTGGAGAGAAGGGACTTCGTGACAAATCGCCAACATGGGTTCAGGGAGGGTAAATCTTGCCTTACAGGCTTGATAGAATTCTACGATCAGGTGACAAAGATTAAGCAAGAAAGAGAGGGCTGGGCGGACTGCATTTTCTTGGATTGTCGGAAAGCCTTTGACACAGTGCCGCATAAGAGGCTGGTACATAAGCTGGAAAGACAGGCAGGTGTAGCTGGTAACGTGCTATAGTGGATAAGGGAGTACCTAAGCAATAGGAAGCAGAGAGTTACGGTGAGGGGTGAGACCTCCGATTGGCGTGAAGTCACCAGTGGAGTCCCACAGGGCTCTGTACTCGGTCCTATCTTGTTTCTGATATATGTAAATGATCTCCCGGAGGGTATCGATTCATTTCTCTCAATGTTTGCGGACGATGCCAAAATTATGAGAAGGATTAAAACAGAAGAAGACTGTTTGAGGCTTCAAGAAGACCTAGACAAGCTGAAGGAATGGTCGAACAAATGGTTGTTAGAGTTTAACCCAACCAAATGTAATGTAATGAAGATAGGTGTAGGAAGCAGGAGGCCAGATACAAGGTACCATCTGGGAAAGGAAATTCTTCAGGAGTCAGAGAAAGAAAAAGACTTGGGGGTTGATATCACGCCAGACATGTCTCCTGCACCACATATCAAGAGGATAACATCAGTGGCATATGCCAGGCTGGCCAACATACGAACGTCATTCAGAAACTTGTGTAAAGAATCATTCAGAACTTTGTATACCACATATGTCAGGCCAGTCCTGGAGTATGCAGCCCCAGCATGGAGTCCATACCTAGTCAAGGATAAGACTAAACTGGAAAATGTTCAAAGGTTTGCCACCAGACTAGTACCCGAGCTGAGAGGTATGAGCTACGAGGAGAGACTACGGGAATTAAACCTCACTTCGCTGGAAGACAGAAGAGTTAGGGGGGACATGATCACCACATTCAAGAGTCTGAAGGGAATTGATAGGGTAGATAAAGACAGGCTATTTAACACAAGGGGCACATGCACAAGGGGACACAGGTGGAAACTGATTGCCCAAATGAGCCACAGAGATATTAGAAAGAACATTTTTAGTGTCAGAGTTGTTGACAAATGGAATGCATTAGGAAGTGATGTGGTGGAGGCTGACTCCATACACCAACCCGTCCTCACACAAGACAGCACATATAAAACTTAATGCTTTAAGTCAATATGTTGAATGTGATTTAGTACATATGTGATATATTCCCAGTTACCTCTTTTACCAAGACCCAAACTCTTCCTCACGTACCAATTTACGTCTCACAGTACCCGTCCATCAACGTAGATAGGAGAATAGTCGTGATTGGTTCACTTATAATGAAAATTTTAGTTTTCAGGTCCCACATGGGTTGTGAAATTGTCTTACTATTGTCCATGCTCTTAGAATATTACAGATCAGCTACATCCTATTGAAGGCTCGTAGTTTTGTTTTGAGAAATATTAGTTGTTCTTAGTAAATTATAATAAGCACTATAAATTATTACATAGAATAACAGTGCTTCACCAATCAATAATATATACCATAGTTTGTGTTTTAAAAATATTTAAAGAATGTTCTGTAGGAACGCTAACAGAAAACGATGTTATGTTGGAATGTCTATGGGGTAAACTACTACAAACAGGATGGTATGGTGTTTACTATACCAACTATATAGGATGGCTATAGGGTCCACTACCACCTGTTAGGTGGGTAAGGGCCCAATACCACCCGCAGGATGGGTATGGGGGTCACATCCACCCACAGGATGGGTATGGGGATCACATCCACACACAGGAAGGGTATGGGGTCCAATACCATCCATTGGATGTGTATGGCGTCCACTGCCACCGACAGGATGGGTATGGGGCTCACAACCACCCACAGGATGGGTATGGGGTCAATACCACCCATTGGATGAGTATGGCGTCCACTATCACCCACAGGATGGGTATGGGGCTCCAACAACCCACAGGATGGGTATGGGGCTCACAACCACCCACAGGATGGGTATGGGGTCCAATATCCCCATAGGATGAGTATGGCGTCACTATCACCCACAGGATGGGTATGGGGCTCTCAACCACCCACAGAATAAGTATGGGGTCCAATAACACCTTAATCTAACAGATAATTTTAAGTTGGTAAATTCTAGCAGAATTAATAAAATGATAACAGATACTTTGCAAGAAAAAAATGAGATGAGAGAGAATAGTAAGTATATTTAAAGCACATTGGTATATTAAAGCTCTGGTNCCCAGTGCCACACTCCCTCACCGCCCCAGTGCTACACTCCCTCACCGCCCCCTTGCCACCCTCTCTCACCGCCCCAGTGCCACACTCTCTCACCGCCCCACTGCCAAATCCCTCACTACACCAGTGCCACACTCCCTCACCGTCCCAGTGCCACTCTCTCTCACCGCCCAAGTGCCACACTCCCTCACCGTCCCAGTGCCACACTCTCTCACCGCCCAAGTGCCACACTCCCTCACCGCCCCAGTGCCACTCTCTCACCGCCCCAGTGCCACACTCCCTCACCGCCCCAGTGCCACACTCCTTCACCGCCCCAGTGACACACTCCCTCACCGCCCCAGTGCCACACTCCCTCACCGCCCTAGTGCCACACTCCCTCACCGCCCCAGTGCCACACTCCCTCACCTCCCCAGTGCCACACTCCCTCACCACCCCAGTGCCACACTCCCTCACCTCCCCAGTGCCACACTCCCTCACAGCCCCAGGGCCAAATCCCTCACTGCCCCAGTGCCACTCCCACACCGCCCCAGTGCCACATGTGAGAGTTTTGAGCTGTGCTGACTTACGTCAGTACATTGGAATAAATATAATTGGTATAAGGAATTGAGCTCGGAAATTTCTAAGAATTTTCTCTATTCTTTAACCTTTATTCCTGTCGTGATATTCAACTAGGTCGCCTGAGGAAGGACTTGCTTAGCTAACACACCAGTGTAGTAAGCAGCTCATTCCTCACTTTGGGACCCTGTACGAACAATTGACTAGGCGCGAGCAAACGCCGAGACCCCAATGAAATTGAAATCCCCTCCACTTGGTCGTCGACCTTCGCTAATCGCCGAAGCGAATCTAACGAGTAGGTCCTGGGCTCTCACAACAATAATTTATTGTTGTGTAGTGCCGTATATTTGATCCAAAGCTCAGAAATAAGTCTCCAATAGTCGAGTGTGAAGAACATTTGCATAACAATAATAATGTGTGGGGTGTAACGAAAAGACAGTGTTAACATAACAACTTAGTTTATTCAATAAAGTACTAACTACTACAACAAAACAAAAGAATGTCAATGACGTTACTCGAAATCCTTCCTGTGACACTATCAATGACAGCTAGACACCAGCCCCTCGGACTGCATAATGAACTAACTCGAACATAAGCGTGACCACAGAGGAATCAACAAGCAAGCAAGAACTAACAGATCTATAATCACAATTACAACAAATGACACAGTGAGTTCTGAAACACGTCTCCAGTAACCTCCTAACTGTTCTACGCCTCAGTGCAGTCTACACCTGCAATAGCGGTTGCAATGCAATCAAATCAGTAGTCTTTCAATGACATCAATAACTAATGGGTTCACTGGCAACTCCAGCACCCTTCCTCAAATTAATCTTTACGTTAACACTTCGTCCCACGGACGATCAATAATCAATACAATTGATTTACGTTAATAACACAATAACATTTACGTTAATTTAATAACTCTTACAACTGTCACTAGTAACGCGGAAATTACACAACACTCTACCCGTCGAGCATTCAGTGAGAAAATCCCATTAATCCCTGTACTACAAGACAGCTGATTAATCTCTTTACTAGTTACGTTAATTTACGTTAATCGGTTACTAATCACTCAGCGATGGTAAACTCTGATTTACAATGTCCAAAGTGCTAAGAGAACGGTAATCACTCGTGATTACCTTTAGAGTAATTAATTACTATCCTCAAGATCAATAATTAAACAGTTAAATACGCAACCTTTCACACTGGCTCAGCAATTTACATTAAGGTATGAATTCCGTCTGAGCCTTCCATACTCAGACCAATTCAGGTGGCTAATAACAGTAATTAGGCACCACGTTTACGTTATTCTAAAATGACGTTACTCTTCCCACGAGTCAATCAAGTGCCGGTACTTCCGGACATAAATAACGACGTTACGTTAATGGAACAATGTAGCCTTCGTGTGAGTCGATCAACAAGGATCGAGATTAATCACTTTGACTTCCTGAAACACGTCAATTACCCGGCCCACTGACCGTTAATTACGACAGACAATACTCTAATTCTTATCTGGCTGGTGGCTAGGCTCCTTGAGACTACCGTAGCTGCTTGCAGGAAAGTAAATTAACCCAAGCGTATTCTACGTTACTCATATTGTAAAAGAACAAATTCTCTTAAGCAATGGGCGTTCCCTCGGTTACGTTATATTAATTGCCTCGCAATCACCTCACTGAATACTGGACTTCGATGTCCTACCAGATAAACAGGAGAATATATGTATATCCAAGTACTCGTCTACAGCCGAGTTCACCCACGACAATGACAATCACACTAACAAATCACAGTGATTTACGTTACAATCCGGCTGCAATGACAATACTGCAGAACCTAGTAAAATAACATACAGGACATGAACCCTCTAGAACACTGCCCCCACAATGGCTTTACAGAACTGCAGTTACCCAAATGACCCCAGTGCTCTCAATAACCCCTAGAACATAGGTCCCAAACTTGCAATAACCACACAGTAAATAACACAATAAAACTGGGCACCGTGACACTACGATTATATATATATATAATTACTGCTGACACATGTAGCCTACAGCTATCAAACGTTATTGGGAACACTAAGGAGATCTCGCACTCCTAAATCACATGGGTGAGTGATTTATCGATCACGCATGCCGAATAAAAAACCACTCCCGAGTTTTACGTTACTCGACAGAGCGAGGGCTGTCACTCCCGACAGCCTCGTCACTCACCAAATTCTACCAAAATTACGTTAATACTGCAACCACAATATGTATATATAATCACACTTGTCACGGCCCTGGGAACAATACAAGAATTAAAACCACACTGTGGCACACTCCACAATAATCATTGCCAGGAATCACTGACGTTACCACATACCTGAGCGCTCAGTGTTGAAATTCCACACCTGCAAGACTACACATGAAATGATATCACTCCCTCCCACGGACGATCAAGAATGAATAATTACCACAATGGAATAATATAATATTACATGGACATCCTCTCAGTCCTTGGCTAATCTATGTATATACTCTGTTCCCGTGTGTACCCACACACACACACACACTGTACGTCTGTGCTCACAAGACGTACGTCCCTCAGGACTGACAGATGACAAGGATGATTATCTCCTCGTCCACACTTCACTTCACCTACAGGTGCTGCGTGACAATGCGACGGAACACTTGACCTCGAATTCAAGCTTTAGAGACTACTAATCACCAGAAATACACACATAGGTACTTACATTCATACTGCCGGCTTACACACACCATTCCCATACATCAGGCACCCCGCTATGGGTGGCTGGCTCAGTGGTGGTAGGCTGGCTGGTTGGTACCTCCGCGGTATCGTTCGTACAATGGCGCGCACCGAACCCTCCCACAACACGGCTTGTTTCGTACCCTCGACCCACCGGTAAGTGAAGCGTTCGTACACAGGTGACGCGCACAATGATTTCGTCTTAAACAAACATGGGAAATCTGCCTTAAAGCACTAACACTTATTTCCCCGTTCCCATCGACTGCTACAGAGCACTAGCAAGTCTAATCATCACTGGTATGGGATCTACGAGTCTGTTACTGCTCGTATGCACGTTACCCCACGATCCCAGACCGATCACAAGATCTTCTCTACCCCTGTACACTGTCTTTTCCCCTCCAAGCGACGACTTCGGCCGGATTCTGTGACGACCGCTGGCGTAGATGAAGCACGAGGTCCAACAGCTGAGTAGTTAATTAAGCCACCCCGATCCCCTATACTCAATTCGGCCTACTTGAGCATAGGAGCGTCTTGACAGGGTGATGGCTCCTCCAGAATGACGCTCACACCGTCGATTCCCGCGTATTCCTCGGAATAACCAATGAGAGGCAGGCATACTGGGGCCTACCCCTCTCCTCCAATCAGCGACGGTGTAGCATAGCCCCTAGGGCGACTCCAAGATGGCCGACCAACATGGCGGCTCAAGATGTTTACTAAGATGGCGTCTGTTTCCATGGCGACGGCTCAAATGGCTAGCGAGCGGGTGGCCCACAGCTACCCACGCCAGGCCTAACTGTTTTCCCGCGCAAACTAGAGTCTCGCCCTAGCTATTACAATGAGATGACGCTAACGGCTCTATCTCTGTCCACAGACATGCTACCACGGCCACGGTAACATTTCTGGACTGCTGGTGACTGGGGCTCTCACGTAAGCCCAAATACTAGATGTTTCGGTTGCTGGTTACCAAAGTTAAGTCCGCACACTTAACAAGTGTACTGGCCTCCCACAGGCATAAGAGCACTATTGTAAGTGAGCTGGTGAACCATCCCCTCACACCACACTCCCTCACCGCCCTAGTGCCACTCCCTCACTGCTCCAGTGCCACACTTCCACACCTCCCCCAGTGCCACTCCCTCACCGCCCCAGTGCCACTCTCTCACCACCCAAGTGCCATACTCCCTCACCACCCCAGTGCCACACTCCCTCAATGCCCCAGTGCCACTCGCTCACCGCCCAAGTGCCATATTCCCTCACTACCCCAGTGCCACACTCCCTCAATGCCCCAGTGCCACACTCCCTCACCGCGCCAGTGTAACTCACACACCGCCCCAGTGCCACTCCCTCACTGCCCCAGTGCAACACTCTCACTGCCCCAGTGCCACTCCCTCACCGCCCCAGTGCCACTCCCTCACTTCCCCAGTGACACACTTCCACACCGCCCCCAGTGCCACTCCCTCACCACCCCAGTGCTACATTTCTACACCGCCCCCAGTGCCACTCCCTCACTGCCCCAGTGCCACTCCCTCACTGTCCCAGTGCCACACTGACACTGACAAACACACACAGCGGTCAGGGAACAAGTGTAGAACGGCGGTCCGCGAATTACTTCAATATTCTCGGGATATTTACGTACCAGTGAGCCCAAAACATAGTTTTTGGTCATATAAAGGGTACAGCAACGCAAAGATAACGCAACATTGCGAATTCTTATAACGTTGGATAGGAAAAAAACGAAAAATAACGAGATTGTGGCAAGACGGTGGCATTAGAGGCCTGAGACGGGAAGAACTTGGACCACCACGTGGGAGGACCTCTGGCGGGGACGTCAACAATTAAGGCGGACATCGCTTCATAAATCACCTAAGTGTGCTGTTGGATGCTTACTTAGAGGTGAGTGCCTCTCAAAGTCAGTCATACAAGGTGTACAGTGTTTTTTATATAGTAATTAGCTTTGAACATCAGTTAATTAAAATGCAAAAAATTAGCTCAGGAGCCTCAGCTTGGTACTAGTTTCTCACACCTGTGTGTTACATTACACCGCCACAGACTAGACCTACCACCCCCCCATCCTCACCATAACACGCCAGTGTAAACACACACAGACACACAGACACACACACGCACGCACAAACAAGCCTACCGCGACTTCACCCCTCACCACTGGGACTTGACCCCTCCAACTCTCACCCCCCCCCAATTGTCCTCCTCCCCCCCCCCCTCTGCCTATTTCCCTCTCTCCCTCGCTCTTCCTCACTCCCTTTCACTCCCCTTCACTCCCCCTCTCCCTTTCACTCCCTCTCTCCCTCTCCCTCCACCAGTTAACCCAACCCCCCCAACGTGCCACCCTAACAATAAACACACACACACACACACACACACACACACACACACACACAACACACACACACACACACACACACACACACACACACACACACACACACACACACACACACACACACACACACACACATACACACACACACACACACACAGCCCCAGAAATAACAGAACACCAGAGAGCAGAGAGAGATACCAGAGGGCCAGAAATGAGTACCTCAGAGTGAGGAGGGAAGCAGAGAGACAGTTTGAAAATGACATCGCGAGTAAAGCCAAGACCCAACCAAAGCTGCTCCACAGCCACATAAGGAGGAAAACAGCAGTGAAGGAACAAGTGATGAAACTGCGAAAGGCAGAGAACAGATACACAGAGAATGACAAGGAGGTGTGTGAAGAATGCAACAAGATATTCCAGGAGGTCTTCACAATAGAACAAGGAGAAGCCCCTGCACTAAATGAGGAGGCGGCAAATCAAGCAACCTTGGAGGAATTTGACCTCACCAGTGATGAGGTCAAAAGGTGTCTGCTGGAGCTGGATGTGACAAAGGCTGTTCGGCCTGACAGAATCTCACCATGGATACTAAAGGAAGGTGCAGAAGCACTAAGTGTGCCACTCTGTAAGGTGTATAACAGGTCACTGGAATCAGGAGACTTACCAGAAAGTTGGAAGACAGCTAACGTGGTCCCAATATACAAAAAGGGTGACAGGCAAGAGGCACTGAATTACAGGCCAGTTTCCTTAACTTGTATACCATGCAAGGTGATGGAGAAGATCGTGAGGAAAAGGCTCGTAGAGCATCTGGAGGGAAATAACTTTGTAACGCACCACCAACATGGGTTCGGGGATGGTAAATCGTGCCTCACAGGGTTAATAGAATTTTATGACCAGGCAACAAAAATTAGGCAGGAAAGAGAAGGGTGGGTCGACTGAATTTCCTGGATTGCCAAAAAGCCTTTGACACAGTACCCCATAAAAGGCTGTTAAAAAAGTTGGAGCAACAGGCAGGAGTAAAAGGGAAGGTGCTCCAGTGGATAAGGGAGCACTTAAGCAACAGGAAACAGCGAGTAACGGTGAGAGGGGAGACATCAGAGTGGCGAGATGTCACCAGCGGAGGTCCTACAGGGCTCAGTACTTGGACCCATCCTGTTTCTAATATATGTGAACGATCTTCCGGAGGGTATAGACTCATTCCTCTCAATGTTTGCTGATGATGCAAAAATTATGAGAAGAATCAAGAAGGATAAAGATAGAGAGAGACTACAGGATGACCTGGATAAACTGGAGGAATGGTCTAGAAAATGGCTGCTAAAGTTCAACTCGGGAAAGTGTAAGGTGATGAAATTAGGCGAAGGGAGGAGGAGGCTGAACACAAGGTATCATCTGGGAGGTGAAATCCTGCAAGAGTCAAATAGAGAGAAAGATCTGGGGGTTGATATCACACCGAACGTGTCCCCAGAGGCCCACATCAAAAGAATATCATCAGCGGCATATGCTAGACTGGCCAACATAAGAACTGCCTTTAGAAACTTGTGTAAGGAATCTTTCAGAACCCTGTATACCACTAATGTAAGACCAATCCTGGAGTATGCAGCTCCAGCCTGGAGTCCATACCTAGTTAAACACAAGACAACGTTAGAGAAGATTCAGCGGTATGCCACCAGGCTCGTCCCGGAACTGAGAGGATTTAGCTACGAGGAAAGGCTAAGGGAGCTGACCCTCACATCCCTGGAAAACAGAAGAGTATGGGGAGACATGATAACCACCTACAAAATTCCCAGAGGAATTGACAGGGTGGACAAAGACAAACTCTTCAGCACGGGTGGGACACGAACAAGGGGACACAGGTGGAAACTTAGTACCCAGATGAGCCACAGAGACGTTAGAAAGAATTTTTTCAGTGTCAGAGTAGTTAATAAATGGAATGCACTAGGAAGTGATGTGGTGGAGGCTGACTCCATACACAGTTTCAAATGTATATATGATAGAGCCCAGTAGGCTCAGGAATCTGTACACCAGTTGATTGACAGTTGAGAGGCGGGACCAAAGAGCCAAAGCTCAACCCCTGCAAGCACAATTAGGTGAGTACACACACAGACACACACACAGACACACACACACACACACACATACACACGCACACACACAAGACGAAGCACAAGATGTCAAGCACAAGACGAAGCTGGAAAAAGTCCAAAGGTATGCCACTAGACTTGTCCCAGAACTAAGAGGCATGAGTTACGAGGAAATGCTGCGGGAAATGCACCTTACGACACTGGAAGACAGAAGAGTAAGGGGAGATATGATCACAACCTACAAAATCCTCAGAGTAATCGACCGGGTAGACAAGGACAAACTATTCAACACTGGGGGGACGCGAACAAGGGGACACAGGTGGAAACTGAGTACCCACATGAGCCACAGAGACGTTAGAAGGAACTTTTTCAGTGTCAGAGTAGTTAACGGATGGAATGCTTTAGGCAGTGATGTGGTGGAGGCTGACTCCATACACAGTTTCAAGTGTAGATATGATAGAGCCCAGTAGGCTCGGGAATCTGTACACCAGTTGATTGACAGTTGAGAGGCGGACCAAAGAGCCAAAGCTCAACCCCGCAAGCACAATAGGTGAGTACAAATAGGTGAGTACACACGTACACACGTACACACACACCACACACACGCACACAGCCCTATATAGAGCCCTATAGGCTCAGGAATCTGTAACCTGTTGATTGACGGTTGAGAGGCGGGACCAAAGAGCCAGAGCTCAACCCCTGCAAACACAACTAGGTGAGTACACTTTTCCCTTGATATTCGTTTCCTTATGTTAACTTACATCCAGGACTAACTATTAAAACGCAATACCACTGTCACCGATTGACTGACTAGCTTTGTGAGAGGCTCTACCCTTCCACCGCCAATTCAAAAGCCATCCTCACGCACAAAACAGGTCGTTCCAAAAGTAACTGTCTGACAGTCGAGTAGGCCTGTGTGTCTTCTATCCACGCCGCTGATTGTGCCTGGTGTGTGTATGTGTGTG
>WNGS01004943.1:6964-26108 GCA_020271785.1 Procambarus virginalis
CCACCACTACTAACCATCACTCATCACCATTATTCATCACCCACCACCACTAACCATCACCCACCACTACTAACCATCACTCATCACCATTATTTATCACTCACCACCACTAACCATCACTCATCACCAATATTCATCATCCACCATCACTAACCCTCACTAAACACCTACTCCAACCAACTATCATTATTCATCACCCACCACTGCCAACAATCACTCATCACCATTATTCATCACCTACCACTACTAACCCTTACTCTTCACCCACTGCCATTAACCATCACCCATTACCATTATTCATCACCCACTACTACTGATCCTCACACATCACCCACTGCCAACATTATTCATCACCTGCCACTTATCACCATTAATAATAATAATTGATAATTACTTATCACCATTATTCATCACCCAGCATCAATAACCCTCACTCTTTGCCTGCCACCATTAACCATCACTCATCACCAACCACCACTAACCCTCATTCATCACCCACTCCCACTATCCATCACTCATTACCATTATTCATTACCCACCATCACTAACCCTCAGTCATAACCATTATCCACTACTAAACCTCACTCATCACCCATCACCACTAACTTTCACTCATTACACATGACCTCTAGCCACTACTCGTCACTATTATTCATCAGCAAATACCACAACACATAACCCAACAATGCTACACATTACCCAACAACATATCACAGCAACACACTAACCCATCACTGATTCAGAATTGTAAACAAAACAAAAAACAACTAGCATTAAATGCAATGAAATGCCATTTTCTGGGCAAGTCATGGAGGCTCCCCGGAGCTTACCGGGCTGATATACATATATTAGACTGTGGCAACAGTCCTTCGAATGGAGTTCTTGGCCTACCTGGGGCCATGAGCCAGAACCTGGCCCCCCTGAGCAAGGCATGAGGAGCAATGGATTATAGAAACCCCCCATGTGGTTGGAAGCATTCTGTCTGCCATCGACCGGGTTAGGCACCCAGAAAGGTAAGCATCCCAAAACATACCCCAACTGGTGAAACATTGCTGCCAAAACCTGAACTGCTATGCAGAACTCCTCAATCTGAAAACAAGCAAACAAGCATGAAGTGTCACACCCGCCACCGCGCCACCTGTCTGCGCAGCTCCCCCTCCTCGGGAGGGGGTAGGGGGGCTCCAGACCCCCACGCCAGTTAACCAACCTCAGTTCTGAGGCTGAATGTCAAAAACGCAAAACCACCGATTGGAGGGAGGGAGGGTTGCCGGGGTGCCTCCGGGAAGCAAGCTGGAGTGGCTCCGCCAGCACCGCACGATATGAGGTACAGTAACCATGTAAGATAAGGTCCTGAAACTGCTAAGAATGGACAAAACAACCCGATCCGAAACCGAAGACAACCTATGAAGAGACAAAAAGTGACAAAAGGACCACCAAGAGACTTTATAATGCCGCCAAGACGAAACACCCAAGCGGGACACAGTCAATGAAGCCACCTGATCACCATACAAGTGGTGAAAAACCCGTGTCAGAAAGACCAAATACGAAGATCGTCAGAGAATATCGAACCAGCCACGTACTGGACTGGACTGATCTGCTGAAAGTGGGGAACGACGGAAAAGTCCCTCTCTCACAGCTCTCACAGCTACTTGAGCACTACGATAAAGTCACTGAGGCATTAGAAGAAAAACAGAATACTGATGTGATATACACGGACTTCGCAAAGGCATTCGATAAATGTGACCATGGCGTGATAGCACACAAAATGAAGTCAATGGGAATAACCGGTAAAGTAGGACGCTGGATACTCAGTTTTCTGTCAAACAGGACTCAGCGAGTAACGGTCAACCATATAAAATCTAGTCCAAGTGCAGTTAAAAGCTCTGTACCTCAGGGTACAGTCCTTGCACCGCTGCTTTTCCATATTCTCATATCAGATATAGACAAAAATACAAGTCACAGCTTCGTATCATCCTTTGCAGACGACACAAAATCAGTAAGAAAATTACCTCGGCTGAAGACATTGAAAAACTTCAAGCTGATATTAATAAAGTTTTCGACTGGGCATCAGAAAATAATATGATGTTTAACAGTGACAAATTCCAGGTACTCAGGTACGGTAAAAATGAGGACCTTAAACATAATACAGGGTACAAAACACAATCAAATGTGCCCATAGTAGGAAAACAACATGTAAAGGATTTGGGAATAATGATGTCTGACGACCTAACGTTTAGGGAGCATAACCAAGCAAATATTGCGACAGCCAGAAAAATGATAGGATGGATTACGAGAACTTTCAAATCCAGGGATCCCATCACAATGCTTGTACTCTTCAAGTCACTTGTGCTGTCCCGTCTTGAGTACTGTTCAGTACTCACTTCCCCCTTTAGAGCAGGAGAGATTGCTGAAATAGAGGGAATACAGAGAACATATACGGCACGCATAGACGCGATAAAGCACCTAAATTATTGGGATCGTCTCAAAGCTCTCCAAATGTACTCACTAGAAAGAAGACGAGAGAGATATCAAATAATATACACCTGGAAGATACTGGAGGGACAGGTCCCAAATCTACACAGTAAAATAACAACGTACTGGAGTGAACGATATGGAAGAAAATGCAGAATAGAGCCAGTGAAGAGCAGGGGTGCCATAGGCACAATCAGAGAACACTGTATAAACATCAGAGGTCCGCGGTTGTTCAACGTCCTCCCAGCAAGCATAAGAAATATTGCCGGAACAACCGTGGACATCTTCAAGAGGAAACTAGATTTATTCCTCCAAGGAGTTCCGGACCAGCCGGGCTGTGGTGGGTATGTGGGCCTGCGGGCCGCTCCAAGCAACAGCCTAGTGGACCAAACTCTCACAAGTCAAGCCTGGCCTCGGGCCGGGCTTGGGGAGTAGAAGAACTCCCAGAACCCCATCAACCAGGTATCAACCAGGTATCCCCAGGTTCGGACACCGAGCAAGCAACACCTGAAACCAATGCTGGGCCAGCTACCAACGGGCCAACAGGACAACTCTCCCCTGATTAGTGTCCAACCAAACCAAAACCCGAAGCAACAGCTGAACCGGCGGAAAGAGGTATAGGTAACCGCACCTCGACCAGTCGAGCCAAAAAGAATTGACCCCTGACAGCCTCACAGTCGGGGAAGGGCACCACATATACCAGGAGATGCCTCAACCATGCAACCACGAAGAGGTCCACTTCCGGGTGCCCGTATATCTGGCAGAGCCAACTGAACGAATTTTGTGGAAAGAGCAATGAACTAGGACAGTCCGTGCGCCAGGAGAATCAAACCCCAAGATCTCAGGAGATGTCACCAGAAGCGACCAGCCCCAAAAAGCCAAGGACCACATTCGAACCCCCTCGGTTCAGGTAATGAACCACCGGGGCGCAGTCCGAATGGAGTCGGATCATCGATCCGTGAGCATCACGAACCCACCGAAGCGACAGCCCCACCGCCACAAGCGACACGAACCCTCCAAAGCGACAGCCCACACTGCCGCGAACTCCTGCACTGTGCTGTAAGCATACAGAAGGACGGATCTCACCGACCCTGGCTGGCCTGGTGAGCACTTGTCACAAAACCCCAGCCATGAGACGACGCATCTGTGAACACATCAAGCGAGGGCTTGGATAGACGCAATGGCACTGAACCCCAAAAAAGCCAAAGAGGAAGCCGGCGACACAGCAGTCAATGCAAGGCCCCCAGAGGCCAAACCCAACGATCGCAAGAGCAGCGGAAGGGGCGTCCCCAAAGGAATCAGGACAGTCGCTGAAGCCAGACCCACCTGGCGGATAAACCAGCACGGCGAAGTTCAGACTCCCGCATAGCTGCTCTAGTAACCGATGAGTGATTCAGGGGCCCCCTAAAAGCAGTAGAAAGCAGGACCGCAGCAGAAATAACGAGGTCGGATGGAGAGACAAAGAGGCAGTCTGAGAATCCCACACAAGACCCAGCCAAGTCCGAACCTGAGTGGGAACCAGAAGGGACTTCCTTCATTTTACCAAGAACCTGAACCCGGTGAGCTGGGAAAGAACCAAACTACTAGTACTGGCGAGCAGACACATGGACCAGATGGGAGTCCACACCAATCAGTCGTCGAGGTAGGTCAGAACCCGAATCCCTAGTAGAAGCAAACGGGTCACTACGACCTGGGTAAGGCATGGGAAAACGCGAGGTGCCAGATTCAAGCCAAATGGAAGGCAACGAAAGCGATAAGCTTGTAGCCTGAAAAAACCAAGCCAGTCCCCAAACCCTGGATGAATCAGGACGTGCCAATACATGTCCTGGAGGTCCAGAGACACCATCCAAGCATCCGGCTCCAAAAAAAGCCAGACCTTCGACAGAGTGGTCATCTGAAAGTAGGGGCAAAAGACTCAGGGTTCAGATGAGACAAGTCCAGAATGAACCTTAGATCCGCCCAGTCCCATTTCGGGATCGGAAACAGGCAGAAAACCCACCTGAGGGATGGAGTAATTTCGACCACACCCAAACGCACCCACTCTAAGATGACCTGACAGAGCGCAGGAGAAGAGGTCTGCCCTGTGAACCCTGACCCCCCCAGGAGGAGGAGGAGCCACCCAACACCACCGCAGGCCAGAGGAAACGACCTGAAATGCCCACAATTCATGGGACCAAGCATGAGCAAACAGCGCGAGCCTCTCAACCATCGCCCCATCAACGGGGCAACCCCAGAAAGGACCGACGCCCCTTACGAGAACCCGACCAATGGGCAGAGTGAGCACTGCGTCGACCAGTCGTCATTGGGTCTGTAGGAAGCACCAGCCCCGAAAGTGGCACCACTGGCCCCACGACCGACGGATCCCCCAAACCCTGGCACAACCCCTTCGGGAATGACCCCCACAGCCACCCCAGAGAACCAACAAGTCCGACATAGGGCGACAGCTAGAAGAAGCCGCCTGCAGATACTACACAACCTCAGACTCAGCAAACAGTAACGAACAAAAAAGGTGACAAAAATCTAAAAGCCAGGGGCCCACACGGATTCCATAGAATGAGTGAGCACAGCCTGCCGGCACACAAGGCAAGAAGCAAAGAACAGAGAGACAGCCTCATCTAGAATTGGCGCAGACAACTTCACCAAGGCAGCCAATGCCTGAACTGGCGAAGTAAGCGCACCGAACACAGGGCCAGAACCCAATGCCTCCCTATTCTCCTCAAGCCAGTCCGAAGATAACTCGAGAAGGGAAAAGAAACACAAAACTGAAGCCAAATGCCCCCGGGCACGAAAATCCTCAGCTACCAGGGATGCTGAAAGGACAGGAACCTGCACATAAAGCTGCACCTGGCCAATATCCTTAGGAAGAACAGAACGAATAAGCTTGCATTGAGGTGCTACAACTCACCCCCTGGTAAACCTGAACCACCATAGATGTTTCCCGCCAATCAAGCGTGCGGGTCCGACAGAATTAGTGCCGTGCCCCCAAAGGAAAGAAAGGACAGTTTGCTAATCAGGACGACTCCAGCACCTCATAACGCACCCAATAAGGAAAAATAGACAAAACTCAAACGAGGAAGGGTTCATTATCGAGGCAAAATCCGGGTCATCCAGGAGGTACATCACAATGGCCTTCCAAACCTCCTTAGGCAGGATGCAGGAAGCCAAAAACCTCCAGAAGGAAGAGACCAAAGAACTCAAAGGTAATCTGGAACCAAACCCGGGGAGGAGCAGATCTCATATCAAAATTGTACAGGGAGGGGGTTAAGGAAAAACCCTCTCCCACCCTGCAACAACAACACCCATGCAGGATCAAATGGGGCCCAAGCCCACCAAGTCAGTTCCTCCCCAGCCCTGGGATCCTCCACGTCAGGACCCAGGACAGAGCCGTCCTCCAAACCCTCTGCCCTAAAGAAAATGCAGCGTTAACCGAAAAGCTGGGAAAAGGGGGTCCGCTAGTCAGACCCAGAAGCCCCTAGCTGGAGGAACAGGCTCGAATGCCTTCGTCGCTGAACCGGATGGGGCAGCCCACTGAAATTGCCTGAGTCTCACGACCATCTAAACCCCGCCCCGACACCGAAACCTTCAGACGTTTGGGAGCCAGCAGCAAAGGGAAGGGGGAGAAGGACAAACAACAGCAGGGAAAGACTAGGGAGAGCGGATGAAACTAAAGTCGAAGCGACTAATGCCCCCCTTGTCTGAGTCCCTATAACCAAAGCGGGGCAGCCTCTGGGCATCCGAAAGGCAACCAACCTAGCATATTGCAGCAACCAAAATCTTGCAAGTAACGCCGAAGCCGCCTGCACCCGAATATCAGTATCAGTGGACTAGATGAATTGGAGTACCAGCAAGGTCACCACTCACAGGGCTCCAGGTCAAAGGTGTCATTGACCCAACAGGCAGCATGGTGGAGGCAAAGATGGTGAGTGTCACCCTGAGACAAGGGGACAGAGCAACCCTCGAACTCGTGCAAGGCGAGATGGGACCCAGCAGACACATCCATCGGACCAATGAACCCCAGTGGGGTTTTCCAGAACCCTTAGGCTGACTGCTAAGGGAAGCCCAGGCAAGGTACAGTACTGTTAACCGGTTGGCCAAAACTAACGATAGAACAACTAAAGCTGAACCCCTGCGACGTGTACAATTACGGGGACCTAGCGACGGACCACCTGAATAACAGATGGTGGACAATGAGCAAGTGGCAGACCCCCACCAGGCAAGAAACAAAAATATAAGAAAAACCGAGCAAAAGCATAACGTCTTTAGGAGGAACAGAACCAGCCACTGAGTGTAATAGAGACAAGCTGCACAGTATCTGGCACCCCTACCAGCAATGATACTACCCCCTACCCAAGGTCAAACAGTGGCTATAATAACCCCAGCTGACCCCAAGGGAGGGCAATCAACGAGCAGCAAAAGATTCCTATGGAGTCAGTTCCCAAATGGCTTATGGAAGATAACCCCAAATCGCAAGGGTAGTACTTACAGAGCACCTAGGGAAGAGAGTCCTAAGTGTATGCAGCCCCAGTACTTCGTGAATTACTCCAGGCTCGCACACCAGTCGGGTGAGTCTGTCGGGACCAAAGAGCCAAAGCTCAACCCCCACAAGCACAACTAGGTGAGTACACCACAACACAGCAGAACAACACCGCAAGAGCACAGCACTGCACAGAGTCTGGAGCCAGAGTCAAATGACCAGCACCAAGTACAACAGCCCCAGAACTGAGGTTGGATAGCTATGTGGAGGTCTGGAGTCCCTTCCCCTTCCCCTTCCCACTCCCAAGGAGGTAGGAGTTGCACAGACAGGTGGCAAGTGTGACATCATGCTTGTTTGTTTGTTTTCAGATTGGGGAGTTCTGCTAAGCAGTTTGGCTTTCGGTAGCAATGTTTCACAAGTTGGGGTCTGTTATGGGATGCCTACCTCTTGGGTGCTTAACCCGGATGATGGCAGACACAGAATGCTTCCAGCCACAGGGGAGTTTCTATAATCCACTGCTCCTCGTGTCTCTCTGAGGGAGCCAGGCTCGTGGTCCAGGGTAGGCATTAGAACTCCATTCGAAGGACTATTGCCACGGTCTAATATATGCAAATCAGCCCGGTAAGCTCCGGGGAGCCAGAGGGACTCTCCACAGAAAAGAAATAATTTCACACATTAACCTTCTTGTAGCCCAAACACATGAGCAGTTCTCGTCCATTGAAGCTGTACATGGTGGCCATGTATTTGAGTGTGGGTACGAAGCACGTGGTATTTTTGGAGATAGATGCCCTTCCTGCTTCAAGCCAATCAAGCAGCCACAGTTTGTCGTCCTCACACCCAACTCCGCCATCTGTAGCAGTGGTTAGGCTGATGTATATTTCACACACTTAAGCTTGAAGCTCACTATTAATCACAGCATGTGTTATATTTCTGTATCATACTAATGTCAACCACACCATACTAAAGTCAACCATACCATGCTAAAGTCAACCACACCATACTAAAATCAACCATACCATACTAAAGTCAATCACACCATACTAAAGTCAACCACACTATATAAAGTCGATATACTAAAGAAATTGTTCATGACTTTTGTTAGGCCAAAGCTAGAGTATGCAGCTGTTGTGTAGTGCCCATATCTTAAGAAGCACACCAACAAAATGGAAAAGGTGCGAAGACATGCTACTAAGTGGCTCCCAGAACTGAAGGGCAAGAGCTACGAGGAGAGGTTAGAGGCATTAAATATGCCAAAACTAGAAGACAGAAGAAAAAGAGGTGATATGATCACTATGTACAAAACAGTAACAGGAATTGATAAAATCGACAGGGAAGATTTCCGGAGACCTGGAGCTTCAAGAACAAGAGGTCATAGATTTAA
The DNA here is from genome assembly GCA_020271785.1 of Procambarus virginalis. Taxonomy (NCBI): domain Eukaryota; kingdom Metazoa; phylum Arthropoda; class Malacostraca; order Decapoda; family Cambaridae; genus Procambarus; species Procambarus virginalis. The sequence goes on from WNGS01004943.1 coordinate 15,292, forward strand.
ACTAGCTAAACACAGATGCCGAAGAAATATAAGAAAATTCACTTTCGCAAACAGAGTGGTAGACGGTTGGAACAAGTTAGGTGAGACGGTGGTGGAGGCCAAAACCGTCAGTAGTTTCAAAGCGTTATTTGATAATGAATGCTGGGAAGACGGGACACCACGAGCGTAGCTCTCATCCTGTAACTACACTTAGGTAATTACACCATACTAAACTCAACCACACCATACAAAAGTCAACCACACCATACAAAAGTCAACCACACCATACAAAAGTAAACCACACCATAGTAAAGTCAACCATAACATACTAAAGTAAACCATACCATACTAAAGTAAACCACAACATACTAAAGTAAAACACAACATACTAAAGTAAACCACAACATACTAAAGTAAACCACAACATACTAAAGTAAACCACATCATACTAAAGTAAACCACAACATACTAAAGTAAATCACAACATAATAAAGTAAACCACATGATACTAAAGTAAACCACAATATACTAAAATAAACCACAATATATTAAAGTAAACCACAATATACTAAAGTAAACCATACCATACTAAAGTAAACCACAACATACTAAAGTAAGCCATGTCATACTAAAGTAAACCACAGCATACTAAAGTAAACCACAACATACTAAAGTAAACCACAACATACTAAGTAAACCACAACATACTAAAGTAAAAAACAACATACTAAAGTAAACCACAACATACTAAAGTAAACCACAACATACTAAAGTCAACTACAACATACTAAAGTCAACCACAACATACTAAAGTCTGCCATACCCTACTAAACTTCAGCAACAGCATACTAAAGTCAACCATGCCATACTAAGGTCAACCACACCATACTAAAGTAAACCACAACATACTTAGGTAAACCACAACATACTTAGGTAAACCACAACATACTTAGGTAAACCACAACATACTTAGGTAAACCACAACATACTTAGGTAAACCACAACATACTTAGGTAAACCACAACATACTTAGGTAAACCACAACATACTTAGGTAAACCACAACATACTAAAGTAAACCACAACATACTAAAGTAAACCACAACATACTAAAGTCAAATAAACCATACTAAAGTAAACCACACCATACTAAAGTCAACCACAACATACTAAAGTCTGCCATACCCTACTAAACTTCAGCAACAGCATACTAAAGTCATCCATGCCATACTAAATCAACCATACCACATTAACCCTTAAGTTGCACATCGCATCATATGATGCTCTGACCGACTTGCAGTAAATTGCGCATCGCATCATATGATGCTTTGGAGTACAGTACTACGCAAGATTTAAACGGCCAGCAGATACTTGGGGGTTCACCACACCATCATCAGGGCTCTTGTAAACAGATGCCATTTTTTTTAAATCGTGGGCCAAATTCCCGGGTGTTAGGGGCCTCAGTAATGAGTGAGCTACCAAGCCTGACGCATGCAGCATGAGCTCACAGCACTGCTGTTCAGCTTGTGACCACAGCATCGCCTAAAAATGCCATAATATACTTGTTCATGCTATTATGTAGCGATGATATTATTACAGAAGACCCCTGACTGTGATAAAACTGACCAGGGTTCTGATAATAGCAGGATTGTGGTGATATTTAGCGCTGTGCTCCATGGAGGGAGGAGTAATGCTGTGGGAGGGAGGGTGGTGGCGTTGTCTTCTGACTGTGTGTGGCCACCTTTTATTGACTGTACTGACCATACCAGCTTAGTAGTTCGCTATGGTGAACACAAATGTAGATACTGTACTTATATATAACATGTGTATAGAGGGTATAAACAGCAACAGGAGTAGGTTGGGAGCCGCCATTTTGGTGAGGGAGGTGGCGTCGTCTGCACGACATATCATGTTGTTTACAGTGACCACTATGGTCTTTGTGCACCATACAGTTTACTTGTACAAGTATGGTGAATAAAACAGGTAGATACTTATATATAATGTGTGTATATAGCGTAATAACACCACAAACAGCATTGTTGGAGGAGAAATATTAGTGCGTCTGGCCTTGAGGGCAGCCGCCACCAGTTGACTGTATGAGTAGCTACATCTTTGTGCCTTTACTCACTATACAAGCTTAGATGTACAGTTATGGTGAACAAAACATGTAAATACTTATATATAACATCTGTATATAAAAGCAAAAACAGTATGGCAGGAGGAGAATGGTAGCAAGTCAGGTGAGGTGAGGGAGGGAGGGAGTGGCAGCCAGTGGCGGGCTGCCACTGCCACTCAGCATACCAACTTAGTGGTTCGTTATGGTGAACACGAATATAGATACTTATATATAACATCTGTATATAGTGAACAGCAAGCAAAAACAGTATTGTGGGAGGAGAATATGGTGAGTCAGGTGATTTGAGGGAGGGAGGAAGTAGCAGCATGCCAACTTAGTGGTTCGTTATGGTGAACACAAATGAACACAAATTTAGAAGAAAAAATATTTTATTTTTTTTTTGGTATGCACCTGTGAGTGACATGCTAAATAGCCAGGTGCCATACAAGGGTTAGAGTCAACCATACAATATTATCATCATATGAAGATTTAAACAATTATTGTCTGGGTTTTACATGTATGATGCAAATATGGATATAATAGGTCTATGTGAATGTAATGGAGTTTACATTGACCCATGAAAAATCCTTTCACCATTTTATGGAACAAATGTGGTTATCTTATCGTATTGACCAACTTGATCAACCAGGCTGTAATACGTATGTCAGGCTGCATGCAGCTGTGTCCAACAGCTCGATTGGCCAGTCTAGCAACCAGGAGGCCTGGTCAGAGACCAGGGCGCAGGGATGTTGATCCCAGAAATCAACACAAGGTAATCGTCACGAATGTTACTAGCGGAAAATGCAGTCATCGTCATATGATGATTTAATCAATAGTTGTCTGGGTTTTACATTTATGATGCAAATATGGATATAATAGTTCTCTGTGGATGTATATAAAGAAAAACAAGTGATAAAACAATCAAGTGAAACATTGGAGGATAAAACAGGAAGTGTCAGCAAAGTTGAGCACCAGGGGTTGACACGTGCCAAACGCAGCCCTGCACACCACCTCCACTCGGTGAAACTATAAATATTCAGTTACTTTTGTGTTTTTCTTACATTGTCCATACAAATTAATAATTCTATAGTGAAATTTTTTTTAATTTTTATATTTGTTGTGCATAGGTGAGTATGACCATTTCTCCATAGCCGGTCTAAAGGTTAACCATACCCTACTAATGCTAACCATGCCATAATAAAGTCAACCAAACAATATTAAAATTAGCCATACTATAATAAAGTTAACCATACCATACTAAGGTCAACCATACCACATTAAAGTCATCCATATCATACTAAAGTCAAGCATACCATATTAAAGTCATCCATATCATATTAAAGTCATCCATATCATACCATACTAAAGTCAACCATACCATACTAAAGTCATCCATACCATATTAAAGTCATCCATACCATATTAAAGTCACCATACCATATTAAAGTCAACCATACCATATTAAAGTCAACCATACCATATTAAAGTCAACCATACCATATTAAAGTCAACCATACCATACTAAAGTCATCCATACCATATTAAAGTCACCATACCATATTAAAGTCATCCATACCATATTAAAGTCAACCATACCATATTAAAGTCAACCATACCATATTAAAGTCAACCATACCATACTAAAGTCAACCATACCATATTAAAGTCATCCATACCATATTAAAGTCAACCATACCATATTAAAGTCAACCATACCATATTAAAGTCAACCATACCATACTAAAGTCAACCATACCATATTAAAGTCATCCATACCATATAAAGTACCATATCATACCATAAAGTCACCATACCATACTAAAGTCAACCATACCATATTAAAGTAAAGTCAACCATACCATATTAAAGTCATCCATACCATATTAAAGTCATCCATACCATATTAAAGTCAACCATACCATATTAAAGTCAACCATACCATACTAAAGTCAACCATACCATACTAAAGTCAACCATACCATACTAAATTTAACCATATCATACTCTCCTGCTTATCACTATATTCTTTATCTCTTGTAATTATCAGCCCACTCACTATATTCTTCATCTTTTTCTAAGTATCATCCCCTTTCACCTTATTCTTCTTCTCTTTTTCTCTAAAATACTGTGCTGCAATTCTTCGAAACTCATAGTTATTCAGATAATTACACCTGTTCAGGTGGGAGCAGATCTTTTAAAAAGATACATTACCCAAACTGCTTGTTATAAATATTACATTGTGGTCATTATCAAAATTTGCCTACAACAATGCTCTGCTGTATGTTGCTGAAGGAAAAATGAGAGAACATTGTTGTGTATTTTTTTTTCCACTGTCGGGGCTAGGACACCTGTTAGGCTTACTGAGCTGCCGCCCCCCGGCCAACACCGAACCTACCCCTTGGATGCAACCTAAATCAACCTAGCTTTTGGGTATCTATTTACTACTGGGTGAACAGCTGCATGAGGTGTAAAGAAACATGTCTAAATTTGTCCATCCTACGTGGAAATCAGACCAACGAACTTTCAGTTGTGAATTGACTGCACTGACTACTGTGCTTGAAATCAAAGAAATGCCCCCAATATTATTTATAGACTAGCACATGGTATAGGCTACTATTGTACAAGTATAGCTCTGTACAACAATGCTAGAAATAACTGTTCAGTATACCACAATCCAGTACTGTGGTAAACATGTTCAACACCTTACAGCATACAACTGTGATGCACTTGTTAATACATATCCCATGATAGGTTTGATGGCTTACCAACAATAACAAGCTAAGTGCTATGACTTACCAACAATAACAAGCTAAGTGTTATGACTTACCAACAATAACAAGCTAAGTGTTATGACTTACCAACAATAACAAGCTAAGTGCTATGATTTACCAACAATAACAAGCTAAGTGCTATGACTTACCAACAATAACAAGCTAAGTGCTATGACTTACCAACAATAACAAGCTATGTTCTCTGACTTACAAATATTATCAAGAGATGTTCTGTAACTTAACATCAATAACAAGCTATATACACACAGAAATCACACAAATGTGATGAATCAATGAGAAAATCAATTGGAGCAGTGTGGGGGAACTGAACCAGTGACCGGGGTACTCCCAGCCATGCACCTTAACCCACTGGACCACAATAAGTTAAAAATAATTTAATCTGAGATCCTACTGAATCCACTACGGGTCTTGGGGTAATGAGCTGATACCAAATCAAGTGTTTACAAATTATCGGTGTACACTCTGGTGTGGGTATAGGAGTTCTCCACCATACACTCCCTTCAAATGCACAAGAAATCCCACTAATGTGATGTATGAATGAAAACATAGGATCCCAGATTAAATTACTTATAGCGTATCATGGTCCAGTAGGTTAAGGCGTGCAGCTGGGAGTCCCCCAGGTCACTGGTTCAACTCCCCACATTGCTCCCATTTATTTTCACATTGATACACCATGTTAGTGTGATTTTCTTATATATTTGAAGGGAGCGTTTGGTGGAAAATGCCTATACAGTAACCATACCAGAATGTAATTACCTAAATGTAGTTACAGAATGAGAGCTATGCTTATGGTGTCCCATCTTCTCTGCACTCTTTGTTATACAACACTGAAACTACATTACTGATGGTTTTAGCCTCCACCACCTTCTCACCTAATTTGTTCCAACTGTCTACCACTCTATTTGCAAAAGTGAATTTTCTTATATTTGCAGCAGCTTTGTTTACACAGATAATCTATGATTTCTTGCGCTTGAAGTTCCAGGTCTCAGGAATTCCTTCTAATCCATTTCACCGATTCCTGTTACTATTTTGTACATAGTGATCATATCGCCTCTTTTTCTTATATTTTGTAATTTTGGCATATTCAATGCATCCATCACTTGTAGCTTTTGTCTTTCAGTTATCGAAGTCATTTAGTTACACACATCTTTGTACATTTGTGCCTTTGTGTATGCAGGTAATTTGTAAAAATTTAATTTGGTATCAGCTCAGTGCCTTAAGACCATTACTGTATTGGATTCAGTAGGATCCCAAGTTAAATTATTTACAGCATACTATTATAGTCCAATGGGTTAAGTTGTGTGGTTGGAAGTACCAAGGTCACTGGTTCGAATCCCCACATCGCTATAATTCATTTTCTCAACAAGCTATGTCCTGTGATTTACCAACAATTACAAGCTATATTCTGTAACTTAACAACAATTACAAGCTATATTCTGTAATTTACCAACAATTACAAGCTATGCTCTGTGACTTACCAACAATATTAAGCTTGTGTAGATGTGTTACATTATCCAGCCTCTCTAGTTTCATTAGGAAGCAATCAACAACGTGCAGCTCTTTCAGTGATGGTACAAAACTCAACATCTGTAATATACAAAGATACAACATTCAACATTTGCAACATATACTGTAATAACACTCAACATCAGTACTGCATCTTTGTGAGTGCAACAACTGTTAATGTATGTAGCATAAAATGGTATAGCATTCAACATGTTCAACATGTGATGGTACATAGGGGCTTAACCCCTCAACTGCTTGGCTTCCAAATGACACCCCCCCCCCCCACTGCGCTGGAAATAAATTCTCTGGAAAAAATTCTTTTTTGTTTTGAAAGTGTCAAAAACCCTTACCTGAGTATAGGTATAGTAACAGAAGGTCGAAATAGTACGTACTTTGGCAGCTATGGGGGTCCATAAGTTCACGCATGACGTCATCATTCCCTTGTGCCCCCTGGGGCGTACTTCCCCGGGACCGGTAGGGCACCCTGGGAAGGATGTGCGAGTTGCCGCGAATATATTTTGTTTATGTTCATTTTTTTTTCACACAGTTCCAAATACATTTTATTTGTTTTTTCGTACCATATCATATGTATAATGAACACGTACACTGTATTATGGCAGTAGAATATCCGTACTGTTCGAAGGCACTGTTACGTGCATGACACATGTGACACACATGTCGCACACATTTCCCATGCATCATGCTAATTTATGTATCTATACAATCTATTTACACACTATATACATTCACCATCAACACACTCAGAAATCCGCGAGTATCAGCTGCCACATCCTCACTCCTCTAACATCTAGTGTCTCCCTCACTCCTCCAACATCTTACTCGCCAGCAGTGCTCCTCCCACTATACTGTTAGTGTTTTAATTACACTATTTACACATGTTATGTATACCTATCTACATGTTTTATTCACCAGAACTATGCAAGTAAGCCGGTATTGTGTCTCGACTTTACAGTTCCCACCATACACTGCATGAGAAATCACACAGCAGCCAGCAGACGACGCCACGATTATGTCACCTCCCTCACCAAAATAGCTCTTCCCAACATACTCCTGTTGCTGTTATTACACTATATACACACATTGTATATACCCATGTACAAATGTGTTCAATATAGAGAACCACTAAGCTAGTATGGTGAGCAAAACAAGATTGGCTGCCACACACACACACACACACACCTTACAACCAAATCTTACATCTTACAACCAAAGAGAATGTGTGCGACTACAGGAGAATAGGCAGATATGTAAAAGGGAAAGATCGACCTTTGAGGATCACCCTAAACGGTGCCAAGCAGATGGAAGAAGTACTAAGGAATGCTAGAAAGTTACAAAGTGATGAGGATGGGAAAATGTGGTCATTAAGACGAGATCTTTCAAGAGAAGACAGAGAGAAGCTGAAACTGAACCTCGCTGAGGCAAAACGTTTAAATGAGAGCAGGAATGAAGAAGAAATCAAATCTTTTTTCTACAAAGTGTTAGGGGTAGGCAGACCAGTAAAGTGGTACATAAAGGCAAACCAACACAATCAATAGAGAGAGGGGGAGTGAAGAATAAGGAGAGGGGGAACAAGTTCCTGAAGATTGCATACACCAACATAGATGGAGTAAGATCGAAGATATTGGAGTTAAGTGATGTAATACAGATGCAGACACCAGACATTGTTGCACTCACGGAGACAAAACTTGAAGATGATATTTTAAATGAGGTCATATTCCCAAGGGGCTACTCAATTTGGAGAAGGGACAGAAAAATTAGGAAAGGCAGTGGCGTTGCTGTGCTGGTGAAAGAACACATAAAGGTGAAGGAAATAATGACTGCCAATCCACAAGAGGTTGACATAATAGCACTAGAGATCTGCCATGAAGATGATAAACTAATGGTCATAAATGCATATAGTCCACCACCAAGCAGCACATGGTCAAAGGAGGAGCTAGATAGTAAACGAGAAGGTCTTATAACAATAATGAGAGAGATTATAGCGAGAGCGGATAACAATAGGTCACGACTGTTGATAGTTGGTGACTTCAACTTGAAATCCATAGACTGGGAAGCATATGAAGCTAAAACAGAAGATTTTTGGACCTGTAAATTTGTAGACCTCATCCTGGAAACATTCTTGTATCAACATGTTAAACAAGCTACGAGGATGAGGGAAGGGGACGTTCCCTCCATGCTAGATTTGATATTTACCAGGAAGGAGGAAGAAGTATTTGACATTCAGTACCTTCCTCCCTTGGGTAAAAGTGACCATGTCTTTTTGGGAATAAAGTATGCAATGTGTTATAATCTGGAAGAAAATAAGGAGGATGAGGCAGTTGAAAAACCTGACTTCAAGAGAGGACATTATGGCAACCTTAGAAATTTTTTTAGTGAGTATAATTGGACAGACTTGTTGCTAGGCAAGGAAGTGAATGAGATGTATGTCAAGTTTTGTGAAATATATGATAAAGGCACAAACAAATTTATACCAAAACAGAGATGCAGAACTAGGAAACAGGATTGGTTCAATAGGAATTGCGAGAGGGCCAGAGACCAAAAGACACAAAAATGGAATCAATACAGGAAGAGGCCAAACCCCCAAACATACAAACGATACAAAGATGCAAGAAACAACTACACAGCAGTGAGGAGAGAGGCAGAAAGAAATTTTGAAAAAGGGATTGCAGACAAATGTAAAACAGAACCAGGTCTATTCTACAAATTCATAAACAACAAATTGCAGGTAAAGGATAATATTCAGAGGTTGATAATGGGAAATAGATTCACGGAAAATGAAAAGGAAATGTGTGAAACACTAAACGAAAAGTTCCAAAGTGTGTTTGTACAAAATGAAATCTTTAGGGAACCAGACACAATAAGAATTCCAGAGAACAACATAGAGCACATAGAGGTGACTAGAGACGAAGTGGAAAAAATGCTCAAGGAGCTAAGTAAGAACAAGGCAGTTGGTCCAGATGGAGTTTCACCATGGGTTCTGAGAGAGTGTGCACCTGAGCTCAGCATTCCACTTCAGCTGATTTTTCAGGCATCCCTGTTTACAGGAGTTGTAGCTGATGTGTGGAAAAAGGCTAACATAGTTCCAATCTACAAAAGTGGAAGCAGGGAAGACCCCCTTAATTATAGACCTGTATCATTGACAAGTGTAATAGTCAAAATATTGGAAAAAATAATTAAAACTAAATGGGTAGAACACCTGGAGAGAAATGATATAATATCAGACCGACAGTATGGTTTTCGATCTGGAAGATCCTGTGTAACGAACTTACTCAGTTTTTATGATCGAGCAACAGAGATTTTACAGGAAAGAGATGGTTGGGTTGACTGCATCTATCTGGACCTAAAAAAGGCTTTCGACAGAGTTCCCCATAAGAGGTTGTTCTGGAAACTGGAACATATTGGAGGGGTGACGGGTAAGCTACTAACATGGATGAAAAATTTCCTAACTGACAGAAAAATGAGGGCCGTAATCAGAGGCAAGGTATCGGATTGGAGGAATGTCACGAGTGGAGTACCACAGGGTTCAGTTCTTGCACCGGTAATGTTCATTGTCTACATAAACGATCTACCAGAGGGATTACAGAATTACATGAACATGTTTGCTGATGATGCTAAGTTAATAGGGAAGATAAGAAACCTAGATGATTGTCATGCCCTTCAAGAAGACCTGGACAAAATAAGTATTGGAGCAACACTTGGCAAATGGAATTTAATGTGAATAAATGCCATGTTATGGAATGTGGAATTGGTGAACATAGACCCCACACAACCTATAAATTATGTGAGAAATCTTTAAAGAATTCTGATAAAGAAAGGGATCTAGGGGTGGTTTTAGATAGAAAACTGTCACCTGAGGACCACATCAAGAACATTGTGCGAGGAGCCTATGCTACACTTTCTAACCTAAGAATTGCTTTTAATACATGGATGGAGAAATACTAAAGAAATTGTTCACGACTTTTATTAGACCAAAGCTGGAATATGCAGCGGTTGTATGGTGCCCTTATCTTAAGAAGCACATCAACAAACTGGAAAAGGTGCAACGACATGCCACTAAGTGGCTCCCAGAAATGAAGGACAAGAGCTATGAGGAGAGGTTAGAGGCATTAAATATGCAAAAACTAGAAGATAGAAGAAAAAGAGGCGATATGATCACTACGTACAAAATAGTAACAGGAATTGATAAAATCGACAGGGAAGATTTCCTGAGACCTGGAACTTCAAGAACAAGAGGTCATAGATTTAAACTAGCTAAACACAGATGCCGAAGAAACGTAAGAAAATTCACCTTCGCAAATAGAGTGGTAGACGGTTGGAACAAGTTAAGTGAGAAGGTGGTGGAGGCCAAAACCGTCAGTAGTTTCAAAGCGTTATATGACAAAGAGTGCTGGGAAGACGGGACAC
>WNGS01004946.1:0-16736 GCA_020271785.1 Procambarus virginalis
CAAGTCATCCAGCATTACCCACAGCCTACCACCAGGAAGCAGCTCCTGCGCTTCCTTGGTCTTGCCTCTACTACCGTAGGTTTGTGAAGAATTTAGTATGGTAGCGACACCATGATCCTTTAACCAGCCCAAGCAACGGTATCATTGGACCATTCAGCAAACGTTGCTTTTGAATAACTTAAATCACTGCTCTGTTCTAAACCTATTCTCTCCTCGCCAGATATCACGAAGCCTTTCATCCTCCATGTCGACGCAAGTGGTACCAGCATCGGGGGTGTCCTGATGCAACAACGAGGCGAGGAATTTCTACCTTTTAGCTACTACAGCTACAAGTAAAACCACACCAGAAGAATTACAGCACTATCGAAAAGGAGCTACTCTCCATCGTCCTGAATTTACAGCACTTTGCACCATACCTACAAGGTGCTCGGTCTACCACCATCTACTCGGACCACAATCCCCTACGCTTCTTGCAGCAAGCCCAATTCAACAATCAACGTCTTCTACGATGGGCTTTATATCTGCAAGATTTCAACCTTGAGATCATCTACATCAAGGGTTCTGACAACATCTTAGCAGACGCCCTCTCCAGAGTCTATGACGTACAGGCAGCTCCACCTACCACTCTACCATCAGAAGAAATAACTTGACCCAGTAAGAGCAGGCTTCGGGGGAGAGTTGTGATGATAATCTCTTTCAAGAGAGATTGAGCCTGCTCTTCCCTACATAAAGTTACTTATACATCTACAAGAATAAAATGCTACATTCAAGATACGGCTACCAGTAGCACAAAACGTTTTGACCAGGAGGCAAAACGTACCCTGAAACCCCCTTCACTCCCTCCACGCCGGCTCGCCACCAGTCTTCAACCAGCAAACGACCCTTCTCAGCCTGCCTGCTCCTGATTGGTGACTCGCCGACAGCACACCTGCACCTCAATGCCATCTACCTGAGTCGATGTCTGGGCCTGCTCCAGCCATCATCTTCAGAATATCCTCGTGCTCCCAGCTGTGAACAACTACCTGATACACATCCTGTTTATTGGTGGAGGTTCTTAGCTAGCGCTCATATTCTCAGCACCTACTACTTATCATTTTTTGCATTTATATTATTGTTAGAGTAATTATTCACTTAGTCATTTTTATGTTATATTTTTTTGACTTGTTTGTTTGCACTGTACATAGCCAAGGGATTGTCTTTATTTTTGCTTAGTTTTCTATATTAATTAAAGTTTCATTGTTCATACTATGTGTTTTGAGTGTCTTCCCTTACTTTTACCACAGACAACAGCCAAGCAGTCTCTTTTTTTTTTGTAAATGTGACAGGCATTGACACCAGCCATTAGGAAGATTGCCGAACATCTACACTCCTACATTTTCCCGTCACAACATACTCATACACACATGTACATATATATATACATATACATATATACACATACACATACATATTCAGTCACCTACACAATACAAACATAACTGTTCTTTGTATCACAAGGGATTCAACAAGAGGCTCACAAGTCACTATACAAGGAACTTTACATCTATGGTGAGTCACACAGTTATTAGTTTTGTTTCACATCCACCCAACTGGGCGGCAGCTTTACAGTCATGTTCCACACCCACCCAACTGGGCAGCAGCTTTAAAGTCATGTGCATGCATATACCTACAATAAGCAAATTTTGGATACTTAGCTAAGATTTCGGGCAGCATATCATTATGAATGAAATACTTACACATTTCTTGTACACCATTGATGGTATTATCTCTGAATTCTGCGATTTTTTCACATTCCATTATATAATTACGCAAAGTATGTGAGTAGTTCTGCTGACAGTGTTTACATTTAGTCAGGTCTACATCAGCAGATGTTACAAACTCCCAGAGGTACTTGTAGCAGAGCCTAAACCTAGCAGTGGTAACATCTAGAAGTCTGCAAACCTTATTGGATGACCCATAGACGCGCGGTACTTCCTGCATAATAGAATGATGATAGATTGAGCAACTGGTGTGAATTTCACTTTGCCTCAAGTCTCCGAAATTCAGTTGATGTTCCCGGATATTACTGCCGTCAGGCTGCTCAGAGGCAGTCCAAGTTGGTAATCAATTCACTCTTTACAAGCGAATGTCTCGACCAACTCATCAGTTCTATCATGCATTCGGAGACCAATATGGGATGGAATCCACAGGAGATAAGACTCTGACTCCATCATTGATTATTTCATTATATCTGTGTCTACCTTCAGAGATAAGCACGTCACAGTTAGGCCTTGCGGAGCATAGAGCAGTCAAGGATGACAAGGAGTCACTTACAATTAGCGTGTCAACTTTGGATTCATATACGCGCTCGAGTGCAAGGATTATGGCAACCAATTCTGTATGAAGAGTGGAGGCCCAGTTACTTAGTCGCGCTCCACACTCATGGGAGAAAAAAACATCTCTCCCTGTCACAACAACTGCACTTCCAGCTGCACCATAGGACTGATGCAAGGATCCATCAGTGTAAATAATCTGGGAAAGGGAGCGCTCTCTGATTAAGGCATCAATTTGGCTTAAGCCATTGTACTTTGCTTCTTGTCGAAGCAAGGCTTGTTCTTTAACCAGTTTCTTGGGTGGGAAAGGTTAACAGTAATTTGGAAAGAAGTGATCTCCCATGGGACAGGAAAGTGTTGTTGTTGTCTCTCTTGGTAGAGGTGATGAATATTATACATTCTGAGCATAATGACAGTTTCGGTAAACCATTTGGAGGGATGCTGACCTTCAAGGAAGAAGGCTTAGAGGGCTTCAGGGCAGGCGTTAGGGTGGGTTAGCCTAAGCATCTTCATACCAATTAAAGCATTAATTTCAATGATTTGATCACTTACAAATGAAATGTTCAGTTCCTTCTTCGAATTTAGTAATTTAGTTGTACGGGGGCATCCGAGAATAATCCTCATGGCTTCGTTTTGCATCTTTTCCAGCCCTCCAAGCATTTTCTCTGGCACTAGAGCAAGCATGGGTGCAGCATAATCAGAGACCTAATATATGAGAGATACGTCATTTTTCCAACTCTCACATTTGCGCAATAGCTTGGAAGAAACCCGTCCTCCGAATTGACAGTACGATTTAATACTAAGTGTAATAAGTACACTTTCTTACTGACATAAAAGTGCATAATTGCCCTTATGGGGCTGTTACATTTACCAAACTCCCTCCCCCGATTTAATTCTTCTCGTTTTCTGTGAAGACATTCAGAATTTTAGGATGAAGTTTTCAATGTCAATTTACGATACACAAGTTTTATATATCAGGAATTTCTTTTTCAGGTTTATTAAACAATAGAGATTTTAAACAACATTTAAAAATATCCTGAGTTATTTTACTATTTATTGATATATTTTAGTTTTGTTTTATTAGTTTTATAAAACTGTAATATCAATATAGCTATAGGTTAAGTACTAATTGTAATTAAGAAGCAATAAAATTATTATCTTCAAAAACTATGACGGTTAGGTGAGGTTATGGTTTTCTATTCAGTTTTTCAGGTAAACTCAAATATTCACAATATATTTGACGGTACGATTTAATACTAAGTGAAAATAAGTACAATTCCTAACTGCTATGAATAGTACATAATTGCACTTATTTGTCTCCTTACATTTACCACCCCATTTTTGGAGGACGGGCTGCTTGGAAGATAGCCTGCCACAGCCTTGAGAGCAAGGAACCTCTCTCTACATTGGCGACCCACTCTGGCTACAACATTGCGTTACAGTAGAACCTCAAGACCAAGGTATTTGTATCTGGTTACATAGTCGAGCAGAGAGCCATCATACAACTGCATTTTGCGAACAGCCAACCCCGTCTGTGTGGGTGTCGGTTCAAGATCTTTGTTTTCTCTATTGAGATGACTAAGCCTAGTTCCTGACATGTGTACAATAGAGTTCATAATATTTTGGGTGTTGGTATACCCATTGGTGTGGAATAGTATATCATCCGCATAGCTAATGATGTATTCGCTGGGCGTTCTAGTTACTAAATTTAAAAGTACATTGATTAACACATTGAACAGAGTAGGACTAAGGACACCTCCCTGTGGAATGCCCAGTTCAAAATCTCTCGTTACACTTCTATGCCCTTGGAACAGTACAGATGACTTCCTGTTGGATAGATAGCCCCTTATCCACCGTAGAAGCCATCCTCCAACATTCATTTTAGCAAGTTCGCTCAGAATGACGTGTCGATTAGCAATGTCAAAGGCTGACTTAAGTTCTAGGAAAGTGGTGTATGACCTATCAGTATCCAAGGTTAGGAAGGCGGTAATACAGTGATGTACACTCTTTCCATGCGTAAAGCCATATATCTGGGGAGACAACATGTTACTAATTCTGTAAAGGAGACGGTTGAGAACCATCCTCTCTAGGCACTTACAGAGACAACTAGTGAGGGAGATTGGGCGAAAAGCACCTGGCTGGTTAGGTTTAGGAATGGGAATAATAAGACTGTTGGTCCATGACTTTGGAAGCTCCCCAGTTACATAGCTCATATTATATAATTGAAGCAAGGGATTCCCTAGAACTAGCAGAAGCATATGCAGTATGTCGTAAGTAACTCCATCCTCCCCAGGTGATGTAGCTTTGCCTTTATGTAGAGCGGAGTCTAGTTCGTATTCAGTAAAAGCATGTCAGTCATCCTCTTGATGAAGCATGAAGTCAAGGATCCTTGCTCTATCAACATATCTATTATTTAATTCATTCTGTGTGGGTAGAGGAAGACTGTCAAAGTTGGAAGTCGTGGCCCAAGCATCAACAATCTCATTTGCTCTGTGCAGAGGATTAGGGTGCGAGATCTCTGCAGCATTTTTCCCTTTGATCATGTTGATATCCTTCCATGCCCGACTTAGTGGCGTGTGAGAATTGAGACCACTGATAGAAGTTTCTCCATTCTGTCTGCCTCAGCTCCACCATACGTTTCCTGGCCAGAGCCGTTTGAAAGAGCCGAAGTATTTCAGCAGTGCGGGTCTTTCTATAAGCTAGTCCAATTCTTCTGGCAGTGCGTTTAAGTGCATGCAATTTAGAATCATTATAATAAGCATAAGTGCTATGATCAATGTAATTTGGGTTACGTGGCCTGGACGATGGATCAAGTGATTCTATAAACTGCTCGATAGATCCTGTGAGCCCATTGTTAAAATCTTCAACTGATGAAGGCTCAGCTGAACTGTACCATTCTGACTCATGAGCAACAAAATTGTCTCGTTGACCGATGGGCACAGCCAACGTCTTCCGCTTGAACATTCCGCCGGGGAGGACAGAGCTTCCAATGCTTACAGTGGCTAATATGGGCAGATGATCAGACGCCATATCTGGCACTATTGTCGAGGCGCACACGGTGTGGGAGACGTTGACACCCAGACATAGATCAAGAATTCCTCCATAAATATGCGTCGGTTCAAGGTCACCCACAACCTGTGCATCATCGTGACTACCTAATAGTGACACCAGTTGGTTGCTGTTACGATTACTGAACTGCGAATTACCAATATTCCTATGCATAGCGTTATAATCACCTTTAATGATGGTAGGCTCAGTCTGAATACAGATAGGAAGGTCAGCATATTTAAAGTTACAAGGAGTTGATTATTTAGTACATACTGTAGTTGTTTTTCTCTTAAACTTGATGATAGAGGGGGAGTCATTAACGTGATTGGGAATACATACATGCATACATACATACATACATACATACATACATACATACATACATACATACATACATACATACATACATACATAACTGAAAACTCACACCCCAGAAGTGACTCGAACCCATACTGCCAGGAGCAACGCAACTGGTACGTACAGGGACGCCTTAATCCGCTTGACCATCACGACCGGACAAAAGTAAGTGATAGCCAAAGCTATATGAACCACTTCCCCGCTGGCACTCGGATGGTAATCTTGGGCATAGCATTTTATCAAATCACCTCATTTTTGGGGGCAACATGTGAGGAACACAAATGCGAACAAGCCTGAATGGTCCCCAGGACTATATGCAACTGAAAACTCACACCCCAGAAGTGACTCGAACCCATACTGCCAGGAGCAACGCAACTGGTATGTACAGGGACGCCTTAAACAGCTTGACCATCACGACCGGATGTAAGGCGTCCCTGTACATACCAGTTGTGTTGCTCCTGGCAGTATGGGTTCGAGTCACTTCTGGGGTGTGAGTTTTCAGTTGCATATAGTCCTGGGGACCATTCAGGCTTGTTCGCACATGCATACATACATACATGCATACATACATACATGCATACATACATACATACATACATACATACATACATACATACATACATACATACATACAAACATGCATACATACATCCATAAATACATACATACATACATTCGTACATACATACATACATACATACACATACATACATACATACATACATACATATATACATACATACATACATATGAGGTATGAGCTACGAGGAGAGACAAAGGGAATTAAACCTTACTTCGCAGGGAGACAGAAGAGTTAGGGGGGACATGATTACCACATTCAAGATTCTCAAGGGAATTGATAGGGTAGATAAAGACAGGGTATTTAACATAAGGGAAACACGTACTAGGGGACACAGGTGGAAACTGAGTGCCCAAATGAGCCACAGAGATATTAGAAAGACCTTCTTTAGTGTCAGAGTCGTGGACAAATGGAATGCATTAGGAAGTGATGTGGTGGAGGTTGACGCCATACACAGTTTCAAGTGTAGATATGATAGAGCCCAATAGTCTCAGGGACTTGTACACCTGTTGATTGACGGTTGAGAGGCGGGACCAAAAAGCCAGAGCTCAACCCCAGCAAGCACAATTAGGTGAGTACATACGTACATACATGTATACATATATACATACATTCATACATGCATGTATGCATGTATGTATGTATGTATGTATGTATGTATGTATGTATGTATGTATGTATGTATGTATGTATGTATGTATGTATGTATGTATGTATGTATGCATGCATGCATGCATGCATGCATGCAATATAATATAAAATGCATGCAATATAATATAAAATGCATGCAATATAATATAAAATGCATTTATATAAATATATAAAATGCATGCATGCATGATAATATAAAAGATAAAATTTATCTATTTCGGGATAAAATCCAATACAGTTTACATTAGTGAGACGCCACTGTGATGATAAGTTTAAATATCACAGGAACTGTAGGTTAATGTGTGACATAAGTGAGGTTAGATGAGGCATGTACATGCATCAGCTGGTGGCTGGGGGAGTGTTGTGGAGTCTGCTGGTACTATGCCCAGATGTTGGAGGGTGGGTTTGATCCTCCCACACCCCAAGTTGACCGCAGAACGTCTAGGTTACCTGCCACTCTCCCTTACCAAGGGTATCGCTCCCCCCCCCCCCACACACACACATGCATGAGATTCTTAACTTTCAATATGTATGATTTACCAATTTATGTTACTACACTGTCTTTCAATTTCACAATATGTATAAACTTGGAACTTTGTCAATCTGTTTCATCAATTGATAACTTTGTTACCCATCTTGTGGGTGGTAGTGGACCCTATACCCATCTCGTGGGTGATAGTGGACCCCGCGGCTGTGGCTGTCCGCCCTACCATCTACGCACGTGTCCGAATGGCTAGACGCATGAGCCTTTCAACAATTTCAAACAAAAATTGTTGAAACCACCGCTGTGCACCATTGTAACACGGGGGGGGGGTCAACTACCAAATACACAGAGCAAGAGTTTCAGTCTCATTTGTATGGATACCGTCACACATAGGGGGCGTTCTAGCCTGTTACAGTTGCGCGTTAGGCAGCTAAAACTGCAAGTGGTAAGCCTGAAATTGAGTGGGATGTTGGCATTCGAATCTCAGCTGTAAAAGCCGCAATATTTCAGGAAATTTGGGATTTCAGAAATATTTCAGAAGTGCAGTTACTGACATTCAAAGGCCAGAAAGCATGAGTGTGAAGAGCTATGACTTGTTTAGAACCAAGAATTATATATACGACCAGCATAAAACATCCACTAGACAGAGTGACATTGTAATTGCCAGAGTTAGGCTGAAATATCGATATCTATGGCAGGTGGCTGCAGGTAATGCAGGTTTAACACAGGTTTAACATGCTCTGGTTTGTAATATTCTCATCTCTGTCATTAATGTACAAGGCAAAAAGTGTTCACCTCAAAATATGGCAGTCTTAAAATTATTATTAGCCCCTGGGCAAACCAGTGTGCTGGGGCCCCTTCGACAACCGCTAACGGGAATAAAAAGTAAATGGTCAATAATAATAATAAATCTTTTATATTTTATTGGAAATTAACAAAACTGGTGCTAAAATATTAACAACATGCTGTGGAGCAGCAAATAATCAACATGATAAACATATGAATAATACACAATGCTTGAAAAAGATAATAATACTCAGTATGCTACACATTAGATGGCACATTATGAAACATTACATTCCATTCAAAACATTACGTTTCATTTCTTTGACAGGGTTATTCACATGAAAATATGTATCATAATTTTTTTTATAATTTTGTCTCACCCCAGGATGTAGGGTTATTTTATATAAATGTGGTTGCATGTTCAAGGCATGTGGGGCCCCTATGCTCGTCGGGGCCTGGGCAAGTGCTCATCGTGTCAATCCAATAAGATGGTTCTGCCTTAAAATGGATCCCTGTGGTATCCCACTTATCACATTTCTTCAATCAGATTCATTCTCAGGATAGCTCCACTTTTTGTCATCCACAAGATGGGTATTAGGTCCACTACCGCCCCAACCCTCTCTCGCACAAGACAGCACATATATGACTTAATGCTTAAAGTCAATATGTTGAATATGAATTAGTACATATGTGGTATATTCCCAGTTACATTTTTTCCAAGGCCCAAACTGTTCCTCACGTACCAATTTACGTCTCACAGTTTCCGTCCATCGCCGTAGACAGCACAATATTCGTGATTGGTTTAATTATAATGAAAATTGTAGTTTTCAGGTCCCTCATAGGTTGTGAAATTTTCCTGCAATTGTCCATGCTCTTAGAATATTAAAGATCAGCTACATCCTATTCAAGACTCGTAGTTTTGTTTTATGAAATATTAGTTGTACTTAGTAAATTATAATAAGCACTATAAATTATTATATAGAAAAATAGTGCTTCACCAATCAACAATATATATACACTTGTTTGTGCTTTAAAATACTTAAAAGAATGTATTGTAGGAACGTCAATAGAAAACGATGTTACGTTGGAATGCTTATGGGGTAAACTACTGCAAACAGGATGGACCTGTCTACTACCTACTGTAGGATGGAATAGTGTCTACTAGCTACTGTAGGATGAATAGGGTCCACTACCACCTGTTAGGTGGGTAAGGCGTCCATACCACTTGTAGGAAGGGTCTGGGCCTAATAACCACAGTCTCTGTGGTGTAGTGGTAAGACACTCGCCTGGCGTTCCGCGAGCGCTATGTCATGGGTTCGTATCCTGGCCGGGGAGGATTTACTGGGCGCAATTCCTTAACTGTAGCCTCTGTTTAACGCAACAGTAAAATGTGTACTTGGATGAAAAAACGATTCTTCGCGACAGGGGATCGTATTCCAGGGACATGCCCGAAACGCTACGCGTTCTAGTGGCTGTACAAGAATGTAACAATTCTTGTATATATCTCAAAAAAAAAAAATAACTACCCGTAGGATAGGTATGGGGTCCACTACCGCCTGCAGGATGGGTATATGGTCCACTACAGCCCACAGGATAAGTATGTGGGTCAACTACCAGCTACAAGATAGGTATAGCGGCCCGCTAGCACCCACAAGATGGGTATGGAGTCCAATACCACACACAGGAAGGGTATCCGGTCCAAAACCACCCACAGGATGGGTATGGGGTCCACTACCACCTACAAGATGTGTATCGGGTCCACTACCACCCACAGGATGAGGACAGGGTCCACTACCACCAACAAAATGGGCATGGGGTCCAATTTCACCCGCAAGATGGGTATGGGGTCCACTACCACACACACGATGGGTATCGGGTCCACTACCACCCACAGGATGGGTATGTGGTCCACTATCACACACACAGGATGGGTATCGGTTCCACTACCACCCACAGGAAGGGTATGGGGTCCACTACCACATACAAGATGGGTATGGGGCCCACTACCACCCACAGGATGGGTATGGGGTCCACTACCACCCACAAGATGGGTATGGGGTCCACTACCACCTCACATGATGGGTATGGGATCCACAACCACCCACAGGATGGGTTTGGGGTCCACCACCATCCACAAGATGGGTATGGGTCCACTACCACCCACAAGATTGATATGGTGTCCACTGCCACCCACAAGATGCGTATGGGGTCCACTACCATCTACAAGATTGGTATGAGGTCCACTACTACCCACAAGATGGGTATAGGGTTCACTTCCACCCACATGATAGGTATGGGGTCCACTACAGCCCACAGGATGAGTATGGCCGGGGTCCACTACCGCCTAGAAGATGGGTATTGGGGTCCACTAGCACCCACAAGATTGATATGGGGTCCACTACCACACACAGGAAGGGTATCCGGTCCAATACCACCCACAGGAAGGGCAAGGGGTCCACTACCACCAACAAGATGGGTATGGGGTCCACTACCACCCACAGGATGGGTATGGGGTCCACTACCACCCACAGGATGGGTATGGGGTCCACTACCACCTACAAGATTGGTATGGGGTCCACTACCACCCACAGGATGGGTATAGGGTCCACTATCACCAACAAGATGGGTACGGGGTCCAATTTCACTCACAAAATGGATATGGGGTCCACTACCACACACAGGATGGGTATCGGATCCAACAACAAGGTCAACGCACCACCACAGTCAACACACCACCACCATCAACACAACACCACCGTCCACACACCACCACCGTCAACACACCACCACCGTCAGCACAACACCATCATCAACACAACACACAGATATTAGAAAGAACTTTTTTAGTGTCAGAGTGGTTGACAAATGGAATGCATTAGGAAGTAATGTGGTGGAGGCTGACTCCATACACAGTTTCAAGTGTAGATATGATAGAGCCCAATAGGCTCAGGAACCTGAACACCTGTTGATTGACGGTTGAGAGGCGGGACCAAAGAGCCAGAGCTCAACCCCCGCAAGCACAACTCGGTGAGTACCGTCAACACAACACCACCATCAACACAACACCACCGTCAACACACCACCACCGTCAACACACCACCACCGTCAACACAACACCACCGTCAACACAACACCACCATCAACAAAACACCACCATCAACACAACACCACCTTCAACACAACACCACCGTCAACACAACACCACCGTCAACACAACACCACCGTCCACAAACCACCACCGTCAGCACAACACCACCATCAACACAACACCACCGTGAACACAACACCACCGTCAACACACCACCACCATCAACACAACACCACTGTCAACACACCACCACCGTCAACACACCACTACCACCAACACAACACCACCGTCAACACACCACCACCGTCAACACACCACAACCGTCAACACACCACCACCAACAACACAACACCACCGTCCACACACCACCACCGTCAACACAACACCACCGTCAACACACCACCACTGTCACCACAACAACACCATCAACACAACACCACCATCAACACAACACCACCATGAACACAACACCACCTCAACAGAACATCACCATCAACACAACACCACCATTAACAAAACACCATCATCAACACAACACCACCATCAACACAAAACCACCATCAACAAACCACCACCATCAACACACTACCACCGTCAACAAAACACCACCATCAACACAACACCACCATTAACAAAACAACACCATCAACACAACACCACCATCAACACAACACCACCATCAACAAACCACCACCATCAACACAACACCACCATCAACAAAACACCACCATCAACACAACACAACCATTAACAAAACAACACCATCAACACAACACCACCATCAACACAACACCACCATCAACACAAGACCACCATAAACACAACACCAACATCAACACAACACCACCATTAACAAAACACCACCATCAACACAAAACCACCATCAACAAACCACCACCGTCAACACACCACCACCCTCAACACACCACCACCGTCAACACAACACCACCGTCCACACACCACCACCGTCAGCACAACACCACCATCAACACAACACCACCATCAACACAACACCACCATCAACACAGCAACACCATCAACACAACACCACCTTCAACACACACCACCGCCAACAAACCACCACCGTCAACACACCACCACCGTCAACACAACACCACCGTCAACACACCACCGTCAACACACCACCACCATCAACACAACACCACCGTCAACACACCACCACCGTCAACACAACACCACCGTCAACACGCCACCACCGTCAACACACCACCTCCATCAACACACCACTACCGTCAACACAACACCACCATCAACACACCACCACCTTGAACACAACACCACCGTCAACACAACACCACCTCAACACCCCTCCACCGTCAACACACTACCACCGTCAACACACCACCACCATCAACACACCACCACCTTCAAGACAACACCACCGTCAACACAACACCACCATCAACACACCACCACCATGAACACAACACCACCGTCAACACACCACCTCTGTCAACACACCATAACCGTCAAACACCACCACCGTCAACACGCCATTACCGTTAACACAACACCACCGTCAACACAACACCACCAACAACACAATACCATTATCAACACACCAACACCGTCAACACAACTCCACCGTCAAACAACACCACCATCAACACAACACCACCATCAAAACAACACCACCATCAACACAACACCACCATCACACAACACCACCATCAACACAACACCACCTTCAACACACCACCACCATCAACACAACACTACCGTCAACACGCACCACCGTCAACACACCACCTCCATCAACACACCACTACCGTCACACAACACCACCATCAACACACCACCACCACCTTCAACACAACACCACCATCAACACAAGACCACCGTCAACACACCTCCACCGTCAACACACTACCACCGTCAACACACCACTACCGTCAACACAACTCCACCGTCAACACACTACTAACGTCAACACAACACCAACGTCAACACACCACCACCGTCAACAAACCACTACTGTCAACACACCACCACCGTCATCACACCACTACCGTCCACATACCACCACCGTAAACACAACACCACCGTCAACACACCACCACCAGCATCAACACAACACCACCGTCAACACACCACCACCGTGAACACACCAACACCATCAACACAACACCACCGTCCACACACCACCACCGTCAACACAACACCACCGTCAACAAGTCATCACCGTCAACACAACACCACCGTCCATACACGACCACCGTCAACACAACACCACCGTCAGCACAACACCGCCATCAACACACACCACCGTCAACACAACACCACCATCAACACAACACACCGATAACACACCACCACCGTCAACACAACACCACCGTCAACACAACACCACCATCAACACAACACCTCCATCAACACAATACCACCATCAACACAACACCACCTTCAGCACATCACCACCGTCAACACACCACCACCGTCAACACAACACCACCGTCAATACACCACCACCGTCAACACACCACCACCGTCAACACAAAACCACCGTCAACACACCACCACTGTCAACACACCACACCACCGTCAACACACCACCACCGTCAACACACCTCCACCATCAACACACTACCACCGTCAACACACCACCACCGTCAACACAACACCACCTTCAACACACCACCACCATCAACACAACACCACCGTCCACACACCACCACCGTCAACACATCATCACCGTCAGCACAACACTACCATCAACATAACACCACCGTCAACACAACACCACCGTCAACATACCACCACCGTCACACAACACTACCATCAACATAACACCACCGTCAACACACCACCACCGTCAACATACACCACCGTCAACACAACTCCACCGTCAACACAACACCAGCGTCAACACAACCCCACCGACAAAACACCACCAAGGTCAACACATCACCACCGTCAACACAACTCCACCGTCAACACACCACCAGCGTCAACACAACACCACCGACAACACACCACCACGGTCAACACATCACCACCGACAACACAACAACACCGTCAACACACCACCACCGTCAACATACCACCACCGTCAACACAACACCACAGTCAACACACCACCACCGTCAACACACCACCACCGTCAACACAACACCACAGTCAACACACCACCACCGTCAACACACCACCACCATCAACACACTACCACCATCAACACCACACCACCGTCAACACACCACCACCGTCAACACAACACCACCGTCAACTCGTCATCATAGACAACACAACACCACCGTCAACACACCACCACCATTAACACAACACCACAGTCAACACACCACCACCTTCAACACACCACCACCATCAACACAACACCACCGTCCACACACCACCAGCGTCAACACATCACCACCGTCAGCACAACACTACAATCAACATAACACCACCGTCAACACAACACCACAATTAACACAATACCATCAACACACCACCACCGTCAACACAACACCACCGTCAACACAACACCACCATCAACACAACACCACGATCAACACAACACCACGATCAACAGAACACCACCGTCAACACACCACCACCTTCAACACAACACCACCGTAAACACTCCACCACCGTCAACACACCCTACCGTCAACATACCACCACCGTCAACACAACACCACCGTCAACACAACACCACATCAACACACACCACCACCATCAACACAACACCACCGTCAACACACCACCACCGTCAACACACCATAACCGTCACACACTACCACCGTCAACACGCCATCACCGTCAACACAACACCACCGTCACACAACACCACCATCAACACAACACCACCGTCAACACAACACCACCGTCAACACACCACCACCATCAACACAACACCACCATCAACACAACACCACCATCAACACAACACCACCATCAACACAACACCACCATTAACACAACACCACCATCAACACAACACCACCATCAACACAACACCACCATCAACACACCACCTCCATCAACACACCACTACCGTCAACACAACACCACCACCACCTTTAACACACCACCACCGTCAAAACACAACACCACCATCAACACAACACCACCGTCAACACACTACCACCGTCAACACACCACTACCGTCAACACAAGTCTACCGTCAACACACCACTAACGTAAACACAACACCACCGTCAACACACCCCACCGTCAACAAACCACTACCGTCAACACACCCCCACCGTCAACACACCACTATCGTCAACATACCACTACCGTCAACACAACACCACCGTCAACACACCACCACCGTCAACACACCATCAGCATCAACACAACACCACCGTCAACACACCAACACCGTGAACACACCACCTCGTAGGGGCCTCGTAGCCTGGTAGATTGCGCGCAGGACTCGTAATTCTGTGGCGCGGGTTCGATTCCCGCACGAGGCAGAAACAAATGGGCAAATTTCTTTCACCTGAATGCCCCTGTTACCTAGCAGTAAATAGGTACTGGTGTTAGTCAGCTGTCACGGGCTGCTTCCTGGGGTGGAGGCCTGGTCGAGGACCGGGCCGCGGGGACACTAAGCCCGAAATCATCTCAAGATAACCTCAAGATATACCAACACCATCAACAGAACACCACCGTCCACACACCACCACCGTCAACACAACACCACCGTCAACAAGTCATCACCATCAACCACAACACCGTCCATACACGACCACCGTCAAAACAACACCACCGTCAGCACAACACTACCATCAACACAACACCACCGTCAACACAACACCACCATCAACACAACACCACCAACAACACACTACCACCGTCAACACAACACCACCGTCAACACAACACCACCATCAACACAACACCACCATCAACACAACACCACCATCAACACAACACCACCATCAACACAACACCACCTTCAATACAACACCACCGTCAACACACCACCACCGTCAACACAACACCACCGTCAACACACCACCACCGTCAACATACCACCACCGTCAACACAACACCACCGTCAACACACCACCACCGTCAACACACCACCACCACCAACCAACACCACCATCAACACACCACCACCGTCGATACACCACCACCATCAACTTACCACCTCCATCAACACACCACTACCGTCAACACAACACCACCATCAACACACCACCACCTTCAACGCAACACCACCGTCAACACACCACCACCGTCAACACACCTCCACCGTCAACACACTACCACCGTCCACACACCACCACCGTCAACATACCACCACGGTCAACACACCACCACCGTCAACACAACTCCACCGTCAACACACCACCACGTCAACACAACACCACCGTCAACACACCACCACCGTCAACAAACCACTACCGCAACACACCAACACCGTCAACACACCACTACTGTCAACATACCACCACCGTC
>WNGS01004946.1:65480-89490 GCA_020271785.1 Procambarus virginalis
GCTCATCCCCTAGTGTACAAAAACATTAAACACTAACCACGTTGGAGAAAGTAAGTATTAAAATAACAGATCAGTTTGGGCGAATGGTAGTTTTGAAGATGGAAGGTCGGTACGGCTGTCTTACATATTCGCCCTAAGGTATAGCAATATTATATATAAAAAGTGTTTACCAACGACTTAGCTTATTATATGAAGAGACCTCAGAATGCGTATACCGTTCCACCGCCTTCCCAGAGGGAGTTCGGGGATATTCGCTCCTCTCCCTAGGAGACACGGGATGAGAGGGGGGGCGATGAATGACATACGCACATTCCAAGCACCTTATCTCAGATCTGGAGGAGGTTTCTTTGGGACCTTGGCTGGTATTGCTCGGCGGGCCATACCATTTTTCATGAAAGCTGTAACACCTAGCGCTATCGATTTGGGAAAAAATGTCCTTGGTGATTTAAGCAGTGGTAAACGGGATGTAAAGAGTGCTCTGAGAACTCACGGTATTGATGCTCTTAAGAGTGTGGGAAAGAATTGGTAATGGGGGGTAAAATTAAAAGACTCTCTAGACGAAAAATAAAAGTAAAAAATGTAAACGAGGTCTTGGGTATAAAAATGACGTGTTTTCGCTAACGTAAGCAGTCATACTTCAACTTTCGGAGGGATCATGGGGAGCCTAGCGGAGCTGGGGTGAAAATACCACTGGAATATTATAGCTCCAGTATTATTGACCAATTTCCTAGAAGTAACAGAATACGTAATGTGGAGAGTTCAATTGCCTCTACGCAGCAAATAGACATTCTTCCTGTCAACCTCCCATTAATCAACGTTTGCGGGATAATTACTTAGAATTCCGCATCCCTGGAACCCAGGGAGCCTTCTTAGATCTAGCTATATTGTATAGATTTAAGGTATCTTTAACGAAAGATGACGATACCACAAAATTGGAAGAGGATGACCATGTGGAATTTGTGAATGGGTTGTCAAATACCATGTTTAAAGGTGTTCAGGTTTTTTAGGAGAGCAGGTAGTTGAAACAAATACTAATTTAATTATTGGTCGTTATTAAATTAATTACCATGCCTCCATCAAAAATGTCTTCCTTGGGGAGAATTGGAGGCTTTCGTAGGGACTGGAGAGATGACGATGGTATAATCACTAATGAGTTTACAAATACTTATTTTACTGGAGCAACTGCCAAGGATAAAAAATTTATGGTTGATTTAAAAAGTAAAGGTTTGTCGATGTGTTTCCCCTCCTATTGGATATATCATCCCTAGACCAATACATATTAGATAATATAGATGTGCGACTAAGATTGGAACTCTCCCCCCATGCTTGGGTCCTAAATACAAGCGTTAACGATGGCTCTAAGTATCGCTTGCATATGGATTATGCTAAGTTATGGGTAACGCGGGTGTTCCCCTACCCAAGTGCCTACCTAGCCTTAAACAGCTCATTGTTAGCATCCCCTGACCCCATAACTTATACTTTCAATAGAACCATTTCTAAAACATATGTCCTAGCAGGGAATCAAACTAGTCTCTTAATTGATCAACCATGGGCTCAAGTAATTCCTCATAAGATATTCATGGTAATAATTCCAATGAATTATTACGCTGGTCTTCACCAAGGTAATGGATTATATTTTGAAAATGCAAAGCTGAAAAGTATTGCTATGTATTTGAACAATAATGCAATTTACCGAATCGGTGGCGATTTCGATAACCATTATTCCGCCTTTATTACGAAACTTTGAAGACATTAGGCTTAGAGCGTGATTCACTACTGCTCTATGACTCTTTTAATAAGGGAAGATCAATATTCGCCTTGACTTAACCTCCATTCAAACGAAGGATTCCCTCCCTGTGGAGAAATCTGGCAACTTGCGTATGGAGCTTGAATTTGGCGGTGGTGTTACATATAACAGACTGGTTTTACTGTTTGGGGAAAACGACAGGAGTACTATCCATCGATGGGCAAAGAACTGTTCTATGCGACGTTCGAGCATAAAAAAACACAATGAATTGTTATGATATAAATATTAATTTAAAAGATAATCTAGGGGATCGAGCTGATACCTGGGCTGTTACAACGCTGAGGAGATAGAACAGTTAAATATCTCCTCAAGAAAACCTATTGTTTTCATAACTAATATTTTACCATCACACAGCAGAATCACTATGGGACATGGGTAGGAATTTATGTTGATAAAGTTAAGCATCGGATGTTTTTTTTTGATAGTTATGCAATATCACGGCTACTTACGGGCATCATTTTCAAGGATTTATTAAAACTAACAAAATAAGAAAGGTGTTTGGAATGCGCCACAGACTCCAAAGTGATTTTACTCTTGCCTGCGGGCTCTATTGCATCATATTTGTTCATAGAATAAGCCACCTGGGCTTGCCTTCAACAGTACATTACTTACATAACGTATTTTCAGCGTTACTTTAAAATTAAACGATAAACGCGCCCTCTCTTATGCGAGACGATATTTTCCTATGAAACATCATTGTGTTAGGACATTTTGTAGAGGTATAGGAGTTGGTTCTTATAGGTGGTGTAGAGAATATTTTGTTAGCTAGGCAAACCTACCTAACAAGGAGTGTAGCCTCCTATAAAAAGCCCTCCCCCCCCCAACCCAAACCCCTCAGAAGACTGTCTTCCTCCTACGAAATGGAAGGTGTCTCTCAAAAAAACACTGCTGGGAAAATTGAAGTCCTTGAAGGACCTGGTTAGTATTACCCTCACTTTCTGCTAATAGATTTATTTTATGTTTATTCCCCTAATAAAAAAAAGTTTGTATATCCTCTATTCACCTCTTATGTTTTCTTCAGTACAGTTCTTGGGACCCGTCCACACTTGTAGAGTAGTAATCTACGTGGAGGGTCTGCCCCAAACAAGATGCTGTTACGTAGTCTAATTGACGATGCCTGCTGAAGAGGACACAAGGCTACTCCTGCAGGGGGAGAGGTATGTACTAGTTGTTCTTAGAGAAAAAAATAGAATATTTTTATAATAAATATATAATCTATAAAAAAACCTTTAATCACTATAAATTATTTCCCCCATCTCTTTCCAGAACACTTCCGATGAGAGAGAGAGGGAAACTCAGCCAAAAGGTGTCCACCCAACTCCCCCCACACCTCCAAGAGGGGGGGGGATGGGGTCAAGACCTTCCCCCACTCATCACTGACGAAGAGACGTCAGAATTCTACTCAGATGAGGATGGGGAGGTGGAGGGGGACGAGGGATAAGGGGGGGGGTAGAGCTGTAGTAAGTGAAATATGGCAGGAGCACACTGTAAACTACAATTATTACTAACATAATTACATTACATTTTGTGTATTTTTACCTAATAAAGCATTTAATCAATTATTTAATGTTTTTTAACCTGGGGGGGGGAGATTTATAATTTAATCATAAATACTCCTATATAAGGGAGGCTATTCAGACTTGTTCGAATATATTTCCTTTAATTACCCCTAAACAATGACATGGTGTTTAAGGAGATACCCAGAGTAAGTGAAATATGGTGAAGCTCACCGTAGACTACATTTGAGGTGGGTCTATCTGGCACACCGCCTCTGATTCCATTGTATGATAAGTGGGCCTATCTGGCTCTCCGCCTCTGAGTCCATTGTTTGATAAGTACCTCCCATTGTTTGTTAAGTGGGTCTATCTGGCACGAATCATACTACTGTTATTCTTTAGCTATCTTGCTCTGGTTAGGGCCCTATTTAGATTATTCAGCTCAGTTTTGGTAGCACCGTACTATAGAAAGGATATAAAATTCACTTGAACGTGTCTAGCACAAGATGGCAAGGTAAATAGAAAGCTGTCATATGAAGAGAGATTAAAAAGCTTAAATTGCATTCACTTGAAAGACGAAGAGTTAAGGGTGACATGATAGAAGTGTACAATTGAATGAATAGGTATAACAAAGGGGATATTAATAGGATATTAAAAGTATCAACACAAGAAGAACCCGAAACAATGAGTATAAATAAATACATTTAGACTTTGGAAAGACTTGGGTAAATACTTGCTCGGTAACAGGGTTGTTGATTTGTAGAACCAATTACCGCATAATGTGGTGGAGGTGGGGTCCCTTGATTGTTTCAAACGGGGGTTGAACATGTATGTGAGTAGGATTGGATGGTTATAAATAGGAACTGCCTTGTAAGGGCAAATAAACCATCTGCAGTTACTTTTTCTTATGTTCCTATGTTCTTGTTAGAGTGTGGACCAGGTGTGGTTAGAGTGTGGACCAGGTGCAGTTGGAATGTGAAACAGGTGTGGTCAGAGTGAGGCTCAGGTGTGGTCAGAGTGAGGCCCAGGTGTGGTCAGATGGTATCGCGGTTTGGTGTTGTCGTTGATCCTTCTTTATAGACAACCCAACCAAAACTTGGTAGAGTGCTTATACTTTAACAGGAGATCACCCTGGGCGCTTCTGGCTCTTGGAGAGGGGCTCAACGTCACACGTTTAGGGGCTGCGGCTCCAATACTTGGCCTCGTTGTCACGTGCACACACCTACTCAAGCCGCTGTGACTCCCCACTCTCTCCTTATGTGATATGATCTCCTCAATCCCTTTTTTATTGATTGTTACGTTTTACCCTGTCCACAGCTGTGGTTCTTGGTTCTTTCCTCTCTCTCTCTCTCCTCTTTTCCTATTTCCTGGGAAGCCTCACTAGGACAAGGGCAAACACCAGCAAATTTTAATACATTTATGGACAAAGCACATACACACATATAATAATAATAATAATGAATCCTACAATCTATACTATTTCATTCAGGTTGCACTCCAACACCATCAGAACTCTATCATCTGCTTATCAAATGGTATCCTATCTCCTGATTCACCACCTAATACTACCAACCTCCTCAAGTAGGTCAAGTCTCTTAAAACACAATGTTGCACTATCAGCAAGAGAATATATATATATATATATATATATATAATATATATTATATATATATATATATTATATATATATATATATATATTATATAATATAAAACACATACGAGGAAAACCAGTGTATGGCTGCAATAACATAAATATTAGTATAAATGTTCCTTGATATACAACAATGATCAATCGATCAGCCTATCAGTCCTAGAACGCATATGTGTGTCTGTGTAGGTAATCCGGCTTATGAACTTGGCACAAAAATGGCAAACAATCACTCACCTTTCACTGCGTCTTGCACGCTAATGACAACCAAACACTCTACCAACTCCCCCACAAGTAATCAACTAGAACTTCCCTTCCACATCTGGAAACTCACTACACTGACTTCTTCAGGTTCTTCCGGGTTTATCTACCAGGGTCCTCCACAGCACTCCTGGCTGCTATACCATGAAGTCTTCCTTGATCAACAATGGTGCTTCACCACTCGTATCACAAAAACTTGTGAAACTTCATTCCATTACTCCTCTTCTCACAGCATGAGGTTCTCTTCCTCACTGTATGGCTGCTCTCCCACAGAGCTCAGTACTTTCCACTACCTTGGAGTCTCATCAACTACTCCCTCTGTGCTGGCTTCGAAGTTCTCAGCAACTTCTTCCAAAGACAAACCTGCAACCCATTGACACGCCAATAAAAACGTTTCCCTTAAACACATAAACGAAATAATCCACAGCAATATGTTTGCACCTAATATTTCTTTGATCTCTTCATACTGTGAGAGTGGACTCCCCCGTTTGGGCTGGTCCATGCTCCGCCTTGCCAGGCGGTCCTCCGCCGCCAGTCAGTTGGCTTCAGGCGGTCGACGGGATAGGATGCGCTGCTCGTCCCTCCAGCTGTCTCTTTCATCTCCGTCCTCTTATTTAGGCTTCCTGCCTTACCAAAACATGTCTAACGTATCAATAAACATTCGCTATGATTGCTGAACACACGATCAATTATCGGCAATCACTGTAAACTGGCTAAATTTGGGCTTACCACAAAAATGTCTCCTGCAGGGCGCTCTCCCTCTGATGGAGTCTGACCAGGGCGCTCCCACGGCCCACGAAAATGTCTCTGGGCGGCTTCACAAACTCTCCTTGCCGTCCAGGACTTGAGACCAAACGTTCCCAGCTCGATTCCACAGCTGGAACGTCTGCACACTTCCTTTCTCTTGAAGGTATATCAAGCAGGAGATCCTCTCTAACGGGAGCTCAAACGGAGCGTAGCTTCCCCTCACGATGTCTGGCACTCAAGTGGGGGTCCTAGCGAGAAGCGAGCCTCACATCCCTCAAGGAAATTATCCACATCTCATAACCAGTCATTTCCCTATATCATGATTCACTGCCCATATCTTGAATTGTTTAGCGACTTTACCCAATTATTTTACGTATGAATCTTCATGTCTGTATATCTCCGACCTCCTAGTCAGGTTAAGCTTGATAGAATAATTCTCAAAGGGGAGACTCGTTTTTCGGCTTCCTGGGATCATAACATGGTGTACTAGATATGATAAGAGTGTGGAACA
Source organism: Procambarus virginalis (assembly GCA_020271785.1). Lineage (NCBI taxonomy): Eukaryota > Metazoa > Arthropoda > Malacostraca > Decapoda > Cambaridae > Procambarus > Procambarus virginalis. Next base: position 71,953 of record WNGS01004946.1, read on the forward strand.
GGTGTGGTTAGAGTGTGGGCTAAGTGTGGTTAGAGTGTGGACCAGGTGTGGATAGAGTGTGGACCAGGTGTGGTTAGAGTGTTGTGGGAACCAACCTGTGAGATTTATATTTATTTGATTTATATGAATTTATATATAATTAATATATATATATGTTAATTTATATATTTCGATTGCAATTTGTATGATGTTTAGTGGACTGTATTTCTGCAATATTCTCACAAATCGGTCCTTACACATTAGGGGGGTTTATATTGAATTTATATATATATATGCAGCCAATCAAACTACAGTATTAAACTACATATCTTAGTAAATCAATTTTGGAGGTGCCTTATCTTATTGTATGGTAGGCTAGTCCACCAGGAATAACTAGGATGTAGACACTAAATAATCCTCGTGCGAAGCTAACAATTCCACCCATGTAACTGACGTACCAAGCAACTGTACTGTTTCCTCTTCTATTGTTCCTGTCAGAGGGCACAAGTTGTAAGCCGGAATCCTAATACATGACAGCTATATCAGATGAAACATTTATATTATTAGATGAGGACACGTCTTAATTACCTGGGTTGAGTCGTTCGTTTCTGTTCTAACCAGAAATAATCCTATCTACATAACATTACTGGCCAATTATGACTTAGATAAGATTTTGGAAAGTCTCTTCCCTTGTGGGTTGTTGACTGCGTGTTGTTGATGGTAGAAGCACTAATTTGATCTCCATAACACTTCATTCAAGGGAGAATTATAGGAGCTCAATTGGCTCCACTGACTCGGTCTTTAAACAACAATGGCTGACCTCCCTCACCACTGACGCCTGGCTCTCCTTGTCCAGATGTCAATAAGGGATAGAAGGGTCACATTTACTTTATTTTGGTACTGATAATGAAGTTAATTCAAATGAGATGTTTTTATGATGTAATAAGTCCAAAGACTACTATATTTAAGAATAATTCCCAACAGACTAGCTGGTGAATTTATAGCACTATGCGGCTATGATATCCCATTTTCTATTGATGGAAAATTTCACTACAAGTTACATTTTCTATGGGTTAACTTGTGTATACAACAGCAACAATATTATCTGCCTATTGTATTTAATATTAGTAAATAGTGTTGGGTTTTCCGGCATACGTCCCAAGGGGGGGGGGGAGCTCACGGGTCAAAGTCCTATGTAGAACAGACGAATACCGATACTCCTCCTTCGAATTATTAGATTAATTTGATGTTAGTATTTAGTAATCACACATTTGTACATCTCCTCGTACAGGACGGATGTCCAGTACTCGAGTTGCAGGGGTTAGAAGTCTAATGAGATTTCATTTCCCTGTTAACTCTCTAGCCTAATTACGTATCACCCCAAAGGACTGAATGTGAACAAGTACTAGAGTCAAGTATGATTCAGGGACTGCAGTGAGATCAGCGACATTAGTTATAATAACTTGAAGCTTGTTCAGGTAACTGGTCACTGATATATATACACTGAAGCCCATGGAATTCATCTTGATTAAATGATAAAAATATTAAAATCAGTCGTCGGATTAATATAGTCAGTCAAGCTCCCTTACGCTTATTTGCTGGAGTTTATTTGGTTGACAAATTGTTGTTTAATTTAGTTAATTGATTCAGAAGATTGAATAGTCCATCATTAAAGTCAAGTATGGTTCTGAGACTAGCGGGTTCAGTGCCATTGGTCGCAGTGACTTGTAGCTGTTTAGGCTACTGTTCACTGATTTGCCACTCAGGCCTCATGAACTCATCTTCAGCTTTAAATGACGATATGAAGATCAACCTCTGTTGTTACAGTCAGCTGTAATCTCCTTAGTATAATGCTACTGGAGATATACAATCAGCTAACAAATTTAGATTTCTACTGGTATTATTTATCTGGAGGCATGGGTCTCATCAGGCTTAATACTGGGCCTGAGAATAATTTGCCTCCTGCAGAATTTAGCATGGTTATGCCCTGATATTTAGTAGGGCTACCGATGAATCAACGGTAGTAGTCAGTACCTACAAGGATACCGAAGTCGGTGAGATGATTAGACTTAATATTAACTGCTTATTTTATTCCTCTATTTCTCAGGAATTTGGCAGTTGCTCTCAGACCTTGTACTTGAAGGTCAGCTGGAATTTTGTCCACCACAATGGCTTGTAATTGACTAAACGTACTGATGGTTGTACCACCTGATAGACTTGAGGTCCTGTAACTGTTACAAACCCTGAGATATTGATTGTTATCTGGGCTACAGGCCTTAATTGTACTTCATCTGCAAACTTTTTAGTGACATATGTTCTCTGGGACCGTTGGTCAAATAATCCACGGGTATGGACCTTGGCACTCTTATTCTGAATGGTAATTTGGACAGTAGGCAAAGTCGTATTACGTTTGGACTCAGCTGCTTGGACACTGGTTTTCTCTCGCACCTTGCAAAACTGTACTGTGGTGGGAATGCTATCTTCCACCTTGGGTCTGGAATACGTTAATTTCGTATGTTTGCACAGTGCTGCATGGTGTTTACCTCTTCTACACCTTTTGCAGGTGTAGAATTGGGTCTCACAATAATTTATGTTGTGTGACTTGAGACACCTTGCATATCTCCCCAATTCCTGGAGTCCTTTAATATGAGTGTCTCTGTCTGGATAATTGGCACAACGGTAAGTTGAACGTTTCTTTTTGCAGAACATACATGTCACCCAGCCTACTACATGCTTGGAAGTTACCGGTTTGGGTGAACTAGTAACAGGAGGCTTGGAGGATTCTGCTGCATCGCATATTTTCTCCAACTCCGCGTGAAAGTAATTGGTTGATGTTAATTTTGGGTAGTAGTTTACCCTTTAATTGAATATTATTTTCTATTTCTGAAGGCTCGCAAGAGGCTTTAACTTCCTCATTTACACGTCGTTTGTTTATGATGAAACGTAAACCTTCAGTGATATCCTGTACTGTCAGGATGGTGTTATGTTGATGTGTGTGTATAATTCATCTAGTATATCGCTGGATAATTTTCGTTGAAGGACTACTGTGGTCATCCAGTCACTAGTGGTTATCTCAACCCTAAGATTGAATGTTCTTAGTAGTAATTCAAACTCCATACTGAAGGATTGTAATGAGTCAGCAGTCTTATGAGGTTGAGGTAAGTCCAGCAATTGTAGTACTAAACGTATGACAGTTTTCTCATTGCCAGCATTATTCTTAGGAAGCTGGGCTGGGAAATTAATGTTGTCGCTATTTTCATTTACATTTGCTACTTCTGGTTCAGCTTCACCTTTAATTTCAGTTTAGAGGCATGTTAACTTAGTGGCCTCAGATATTGGGTTTTCAGAATCCACAGAGACTGCTGATAAATTGTCTGAGAGCTGTTTAATTTCTGGTGGTATAATATTGGGTGAAGCTTTATCCTAGCTGATTAAAGGATCTAATCTGGTTTGACATTTATTCTCAAAGGAAGCCAGGTCATCCATAATATAATCTACTTTGTTTGATGTACTGGCTGTTTGCTCAGAATCAATTATCCTGTGTAAGTACTCCAACCTGGTTTGAGTTTCTTCTTTATATTGTGCTAGGTCAGACAGGAATTGTTCCACATCTTCAACTTCTATGTCGTCGTCGTTGTGGACCTGATTTTGGTAAGATTTCCGCTTTGTTTTCAATAGATGCAATTGAGTTTGAATATGAAATAGTGGTATTTTCAACCAACGATAACTAATTATAGGCTCATATAACAACTGTTCATATTGGTCGAGATCTCTTGTCAATTGACGTTTATATGCTGTTAAAGAACGTTGTGCTTTCTGTGGATTAGCTTTGGTGACTTGTTAATTGGATATTACTGGCTCATAATTTGTGAGCAAGTACTGATGGCAGCTGAGGGTAAAAGTTCTGCAATCACTAGGCTATAATCCTACCACTTTTAGAGGTTGGCACTTAAAATTAATACACATTATATATATATATAGAATCATACACACTAATGATTTTAGTGATAAACCAGTGTCAATGGAAGTACCTTTAGGGTTAACTCCTCAATTATCACCCTAGGATGGTATAGACACTAATTAATCACTCAAAAGGTTCAATGATTATAAGTAAATTATATGTACACAACTCAACTCAAGCTGGTAACAATTACACCCAAAATAGGGTCTACACCAATAATTAATGGTGCTAGGTTGTTCAATATAGTACAACTAGACTGAAGTATTAAATATTATTAGTAACCTCACAAAATTAACACCACAAAAATTCGTGGATAATCTCTCGCGAAATTAACACCACAAAATTCGTGGATAATCTTGCCAAGGCACAGCCACCAATTTGGCTGGCTTCAAAATAAGCGCTGTCACTTCATGAAATAACACTCCACCAAATGGTGGGGGACCAAGAAACCGCCTAGTGAGACTGGAATAAGGGGCTCGTGTGGTTAGCTCGAGGCTATGCAGCTGGTCTTTGACTGGCGATGTATTGTTATTGTATAAATCGTACTAGTATCAGTGTGTTTAATGAATCCACTGGTTAACTCTGGTTCATTCGATACAAAGATGACCAAATAATCCGTCATTCGATTCGAAGATGAACATATAATGTGGGAACCGACCTGTGAGATTTATATTTATTTTATTTATATGAATTTATAAATACGTTTTATTAATGCCTATTGAATATATACATTATTACGGCGGTGAACGATGGCAATGACTGAGGGATCGCTTGCAGGTAGCCTAATGAGTCAAGTATTGAGGGCCTGCCCCTCGGGCCTAAGTAGCCTGGGACAACTTAGCGGCTTAAGTATTGAAGGTCACATTGAGATGTCTCGGCTGGTCTGTATCTGAGTAAAACAGATCTGAGGACTTGTTTTAATGCAAAGGTCCTTTAAATATTAGAGTGTGTACCAGATGTGATTAGTGTGGACCAGGTAGACCAGGTGTGGGTTAGAGTGTACCAGGTGTGGATCCAGTGTGTACCAAATGTGGATCCAGTGTGGATCCAGTGTGGACCAGGTGTGGATCCAGTGTGGACCAGGTGTGTATCCAGTGTGGACCAGGTGTGGATCCAGTGTGGACCAGGTGTGGATCCAGTGTAGACCAGGTGTGGATCCAGTGTGGACCAGGTGTGGATCCAGTGTGGACCAGGTGTGGATCCAGTGTGGACCAGGTGTATTTAGAGTGTGGACCAGGTGTGGTTAGATTGTGGACCAGGTGTGGTTAGAGGGTGTACCAGGTGTGGATCCAGTATGGACCAGGTGTGTTTAGACCAAGTGTTGTTAGAGTATGGACCTGTTATTGTTAGAGTGTGAACCAGGTAAGGTTAGAGTGTGAACCAGGTAAGGTTAGAGTGTGAACCAGGTAAGGTTAGAGTGTGAACCAGGTAAGGTTAGAGTGTGAACCAGGTAAGGTTAGAGTTTGGGCCAGGTGTTATTAGAGTATGGACCTTGTGTTGTTTGAGTATGGACCAGGTGCTTTTTGGAGTTTGGACCTGGTGCTGTTAGATTGTGAACCAGGTGTGATTAAATTGGATTCCAGGTGTGATTAGAGTATGGACTTGGTGTTGGTAGAATGTGAACCATGTGCGGTTAGAGTTTGGGCTAGGTGCTGTTACAGCGTGGACCTGTTGTTTTTAGTGTGGACCAGGTGTTGTTAGTGAGGACCAGGTGTGGTTAGAATGTGGACATGGTGTTTTTTAGTGTGTGGACCTGGTGTTGTTAGAGAGGTGAAAAGGTGTTGTTTGAGTGTGGAGTTGGTGATGTTAGTGTGTGGACCTGGTGTTGTTTGAGAGTGGACCAGGTGTTGTTAGACTGTACCGCGTTGGGTTAGAGTGTAGACCAGGTGTTGTTAGAGTGTGGACCAGGCGTTGTTACAGTGTGGACAAGGTGTTGATAGAGTGTGGACCACGTGTTTTTATAGTGTGGACATTGTGTTTATAGAGTGTGGACCAGGTTTCGTTACAGTGAGGACCAGGTATTTATAGAGTGTGGACCTAGTGTTGTTAGAGTGTGTTGACCAGGTATTGCTAGAGTGTGGATAAGCTGTTGTTTGAGTGTAGGACCGTGTGTTGTTTGAGTGTGGACCTGGTGTTTGTTGAGTGTGGACCAAATTTTGTTAGAGTGTGTTCCAGGTGTCTTTAGAGCGTGTGAACCTGGTATTGTTAGAGTGTGGACCTGGTGTTGTTTGAGTGTGTACCTGGTGTTGCTAGAGCTTGGACAGAAGTAGAAATGACAGTTCACACGGCCCATTTTTGGGGGTGGGGGGGTGGGGAGGGGATGGGCCGTGTGAAGCTTCGGTTTCCCAGTTCATTTTTAGATGGGCTGTGTAGGGCTTCGATTTTCCTGATAATTTTTAAATAGGCCGTGTAGAGCTACGGGTTTCCTTATAATTTTTCCAGTCATCCATGGACTGCCGGGTTTCCTGATAATTTTTTTCAGAGATATACTTACCGCTCTGTTACACACGTTTAAGGTCAAAATAATTTCATAGATGTCATAGAAGTTTCTTATAGGAAATTCAGGGGCAAAGTCCGCTCCCATCTTTACTGAAAATAAACTCTACCGTCATAAACATATTTTAGACTGTGTGCTTTAGACTGTTTACTTTAGACTGAAAGTAAAAATTTCACTTACAAACGAGTAAATTTCTATTTAAGTAACTAAAACTTTACCCTGCTACATCAGACGCAATACATTACCAGCCTACTCTCCCACACTCCAGCATCACCTTACCTCTCACCCCCCTCCCTCCCCATCCCCCTGCCAGACGCCGCCCCCGATTCTACCATCATAATATCAGGTCAGCCCCTCCCCCATACCTCCCGCTCTGCCTGTTACCTTCCACCCCCTACCTCACTCCCTCATCGTTATTTTGATATCGTTCGTTCATATTTTCTTACAGCTATTTATATATTTCATTTTTTAGACATCGTAATGTTTAGACAACCTTTTGCATTAAAACAAGTCCTCAGATCTGTTTTTCTCAAATACAGACCAGTCGAGGCATTTCAATATGACCTTCAATACTTAAGCCGCTAAGTTGCCCCAGGCAACTTGGGCCCGTGGCTCTCAATACCTGAATTATTAGGCTACCTGTAAGTGATCCCTCAGTCATTGCCATCGTTCACTACCGTAATAATTTATATATTCAATAGGCTTTAATAAAACGTATTTTTTTATTTACTTTTTATTCATTCATCTAATTTTAGTTAACACAAGTATATTACAATATTTTAATCCCAGTATTCGCCAAACAATATCGCTAATAATAAAAACAGCAAAAACTCTCGCTCACACTAAACTCTAATATGCTCATTCAGGGGATCCTCAGACTGCTTAAGACACATCTAAGAGGCCCCCACTCTCAGTCAACATTCATTTTTCACCCTGCTCGCAAGACCCTCCAGCCTGTTCGCATCTCCTATCAACATGGTTGCTTGTCCTCTCTGCTTCCAACCTCTAAATAGCGAAAGAGCGCACTTGTGTAAAACAAGTTGCTTTCGTGCTCAATGGAGATGAGGATCAACCCCTTATAAGAATGCCGCTTATACTGCATTCAATGCAACGGACCTTCACCATCAGGACATTTCGATGTTGCCTGTGCTAGCTGCGGGTAACTATATTGTTCAAACAGTATGTACCACATAAATTTCTCGTGCATTTTCATACATTCAATAAACTGTTAAAGATATATATTTGAAGCATACATATGTACATACATACATACAGACATCCACTTTATATATAGTATTCTCCTTTCAGTTCATGGTTCTATTTCATGCTCATACTGTCATTGGTCCATTAACCAGGAATCCCCACTGAAGCCAGAAACATCATTGAACCCCACCCAAGCGCCGTCGTATCATACATAACAGGACGTTTTTACCGTATTTTTCGAAATTTAAAAAGTTAATTATTATATATTTTAAGAAGTATATAAACAGTGTATAAAAAAGTAATATGTACTCATACAGAAATGTTTACATTACAGGAGTTCCTATTCGTGATCAAGAGAATCTCTGTCCTCGGTGGAATCAACAACTCAGCTCGTAAGTATTATCATTTATTTGTTGATTTATTTATGTTTTAAACATTGTTTCATCTTAAGGTTTATTTTTCAAACGTTGTTTTCCTCTTAATGTTTATTTTTCAAACGTTGTTTTCCTCTTAATGTTTATTTTTCAAACGTTGTTTTCCTCATAATATTTATTCATTGTTCTCTTTACTAATATTATATTTTATTACAGAAAATGACTCGCCCCCAGATTCAATTCGATTCATTCAATTCAATTCGATTTAATTCGTTCAATTCAATGACTCGCCCCCCCTTAGTGCTCCCTCTGAGTGGAGCACTCCTGTACGCAGTCAACCCCCACATTCTCAGGACCTAGAAGATACGCTAGACAGTAACCTACAAGACCAGTCGTCCTCAGATGAAGAAGAAAACCAGCCCGCTGCTCATGATATTTCATCGTCCGATGAAGAAGGTGATGTTATTATTTGAGAATCGCCCAAGGTAGATAATGTAGTTCAAGTTGTTCCTCAGGTCTTAGAGGTCATTGAAAATTTCGAAGGAGCCTTCTCATGACATTCATTCTCCATTTCCGGCCATTTAGATGCTAACCCTATATTATATATTAGTACATATAGGAGATTTTGTATAGAATACATAGACAATCAGTTCAGAGAAATACAGGAAGAATTCCCCTCCTCCTTTAATAATTATTCCGACATAAACCTGATTTTGCTGAAACTTAATCCTGCCGACAGTGAAGTAGAAATATTAGACGAAGTATTCTCAATTAGGTGGCGAAACCTAAACTGTTACCCCAGGAATAGGTAGAAATACTTGTCAATTTTTGGGTTAACGAAATGACCGCCAAAATCGACGATTGCCTTAAAATGTCCTATCCTCTAGCGTAGGAATTCATTCTATGTCAGGTTCCGCCATTAATTTCTCGTATATCCGTCACCCCATGCACCTCGAATCTTACGAACCTTATCCTGCTAAAATAAAGGCAGATAATCAATTTTTGAACCCCGAAAGTGTAGGAGACGAGTATTTATTACAGTGAATAGCCGCGTATAAGAACTTAGCACGTGGATGGACAATGCATAACATTAAAAATATTACAATAGCATTCGATGGTGTAGAAGATTCCTAGTATGGGCTGATGAATCATATTCCCCATATAGTTCGATTATCTTAAGATTATTGCTTATATATATATATATATATATATATATATATATATATATATATATATATATATATATATATATATATATATATATTGTGAGATTTTTCTCTACGCCTACCTCCCTTAGGAGGTCGACTACAAGTTTAAAGGCTGCTCTTGGCAGTTAAGCATGAGTCCAGTAGAAAAAGGAGAAGCGGGAGCAAACCGCCAGGCTTCCACCAGCAGGGGTGAAAACCTGTCCACAATAGGCCGCTGGTTCCTCCTAGTTAAACATGACGTTAAAACCAATAAAGGGTAACCGACGGGTTCTCACAATCAAATTTTATATTTGTTGTGGCGCTATGAATTGGAATTCGAATTCCCAAGAGCACAGCCGTCATATCAAAGATCAAAACAACAATATCAATATATCAGAACAAGGGAGTGGCACAGAATAGTTGAAGGTTGACATTAAAGACCGTTTAACAAAATAACAATTTATTTATAACAAGAGACTAGACTACTACATCAAAACAAAAGAATGTCAATGACGTTACTCGAAGTCCTTCCTGTGACACTATCAATGACAGCTAGACACCAGCCCCTCGGACTGCACAATGAACTAACTCGAACATAAGCGTGCCCACAGAGGAATCAACAAGCAAGCAAGAACTAACAGATCTATAATCACAATTACAACAAATGACAGTGAGTTCTGAAACACGTCTCCAGTAACCTCCTAACTGTTCTACGCCTCAGTGCAGTCTACACCTGCAATAGCGGTTGCAATGCAATCAAATCAGTAGCCTTTAAATGACATCAATAACTAATGGGTTCACTGGCAACTCCAGCACCCTTCCTCAAATTAATCTTTACGTTAATGTCCATCCAGTGGCACCATAACCAACAGCTAAATAGCAACCCTTGCTGTGTGGCTGCATACTGAACTAACCTGAACACAGGTGTGCCCACTGATGACGCAATATTGCAAATTCAAAGAAAAATATCACAGACTAAGTTACACCACAGCGAGTGATTTAATTACGTTAAAGTCCAACCAGTGGCATTTGCAACACAGCTATTCAACAGCCCCTCGAGAAATGACAGCAGGCTCCATCCTGCTGACACTTCGGGCTGACAACATGAACTGAACAAAGTTATCCACTGATGACACAAGCAAGCAATCAATAGTGACACGGCTTCCTAGTGGCAGCTACTCTAATCACAAGCTTAAGGTCCTCCCGCCCAACAGGAGCGACCCCCGTAATCAGGTGGGTAGTCTAACAGTGACTCCCCCTATCACAACTAAAGTGAACAAAGTCAGGCAAGGTGGGATTCTGGGACACAGCTCCACTCATCCCTAAGTTACTTTACCCTCGTCACTAGACGATAACCAAAAGAAATTGCCTTAAACAATTACAACATTGATTATGTGAATAATGATGGAAATTGACTGATCACAGCAGTCAGCAACAAGTACTACTTTAATCACATAACAAGTGTCTCACGCTAGACAACAACATGATAGTACTCTACGTTAACACAAGTCCTCTTGTCACAATAACTCAAACTCTTAAATTACATCACACTTGACTCCTTGCCAGTATTCAGTGAGTAATTCTTAATTAAGGTCAAACGGACCACTAATTACATCCCAATTGAGTTACGTTAACTAAGCCTACCCCAAGTGGGTGGCTTCTCAACAGTCTGTGTATCATTATTACTTTTATTACTAATGAGTGCTAATTACCCTAATTAACCTCGAGCAATTAATTAACTGTCACCAGGACCGATAATTAATCATACATAAATACGTCTCACTCCGCACTGCCTAAGCAGGTCTCATCAAACACTGTGAATTCACGGAAGAGGAGTTAATTACTAATTAACAATGAGTGCAACTTAATCCACTGTCACCAGACAGAATATGATTAATATAACGTATTATGCTAACCCCATGACCTCGCTTTACCGAGTCATCTGAGTCCTCAAGACTCCAGACGTTAATTACTCCACTAATTATCATGAGCCACTAATTGCCCTAACCCCGAAAGGCAGTTAGTCTCGAGCAACTGACGTTAACACTATCACTGACAGACTCTGACAGATCCTCTCCCACTACGTGAATTCATGATGAGAATGCTAATTACATAATTAGCTAGAGTGGTCAATTAATTGTCACACGGACAATTAATTGCACCGAAACGTATTCCCACAAGCTCAAGTTCAACACTGTTCTCCCATAACAGCACTCACTCATTCAACAACTTCAAGTGTGCACCCCCTTATCAAGTTAATTACCCCTAATTAACTCACTGAATCCTCAAGTTCTCAACACAACTTAAAGAAACAAAGTAACCCTAAGGTTACATAGGTCACACATATAATGGCATGCACAACAACATAAAATAGCACTGCCCACATACGGTTGCGACTACTGCAACTCGTTAATTACTATGCCCACACAGTAGTGACACACGGTTTTGCAACAATCAAGGTATCCCCATATTACTGCCCCACTAATCTTGCAAACGTTGCAAAAGATCGCCTGATCCCGGTGGCTTCAGCAAGACAATTTACGTTAATATAAGGCACCGTCGCTCTACGCGGACAGCTGGCACTAATTCTCCCATAATTAGGCAAATTAACAAATTGCTCGCTCCCATTAAGTGACTGAGAATTTCCCTGAATACTCAAAGGGTCCCTTTAAATCCTCAACACAGTTCCTAGGACAGTAATAACGTATACCTGATAACACTGCACAAACCTGCACATAATGATACCGTCAGCATGCCCCTCATGCTAATGACATCATTAGGTAATCAGTCAGCAATCACATCTACTGACTCACCACACAATCATAATACATGCAACATGCAAATGAAACATATGGAAATGGCCTCCATAAACAATGCAAATTCATCACTAGGACAATACACAGACCTCAGGATATCCACTAATAACCCTGCCCCACGGGCCTGCTTAATTAACTCTAACCTGGCCTAATTACACAATGAGGTACCATGGCACTAACCAAGGCTGGACGATTATACAGAATCGACAGACTGGATCATTTATATGATGATTTACTACACTGACTGGTCCCAAACTCGAGTCAGTCTACACACAACCATATATCTACAGATATATAATTATATCACTACATGATTTACAGTGACAATTTCCCTCTCCAGGTACTGTCCCACAGTCACCTGGGCGTGCCACTGACAGGTGTCTCAGCTGCTTCCCTAGCCTGGCCGGGCTAGGGGCCCACACAACTTTTCTACTATGATTTCCACTAATCTGAGACACTGATAAAGTACTCACGTTTCCATCCACACAATTTTCTCATTTCCCAGGTCCTTACCACCTGGCTGTCAACACTTAGCTTGCTCCTCGTGCGTCGACAAGATGTGGCCTTAGGCTGTCCTGGGAAGATGGCCAAGGGGGTGGCCAAAGGTGGTGGCCAACATGTGGCCACTGCGTGGCCTTCAGGAGGGTGGCCACGGGTGGCGCGTGACGTCACAGCACCCCACCCCACCCGGGCTGCTCGCGCGCGGGGTAAGGTGGGTGGGTGGCTGGGCGGCCGGCGGGTGGCCGCGGGCGCCTGGGGGTATACACACATGTGGCTGGGGAATCACCACTACCCCCCAACACACTAGAGCATGACTCGCTCTTACACTGGGGTGACAGGGGTGACACTGGCCGGCGTCACCTCCCCATGGACGACGTCGGGCGGAATTCAAAGTCCAAGTCCCAGTTTCTCGCAAATTTGGGCTTCGACACACCCAGGGTGGCTGGAGTGCCATGCAATATGAATAAACTGCACGACAGGAGCGATAACGGTGGTGGGGGGGTGGCAGGCCCGCCACCCCCCACCTAGACACTGCTTATACCCTGGCTGCCCAATTCAAACTCAACTCTTGGTGGCTAGAGAGACTCACATCCCCATACTTCTCCCCCTACCTTGTCTTGACCAATCAGCAGGAAGCCGGCACTGTTTCTCATGCCGCTTCCAATAACAGCTCTTCGCGCCAAAACTCGGCATAGGAGCAGGGGTGCCTAGACCAATCACAAGTGCCCCTCGCCTGTGGCGTGGCGTGACGTCACAGGGAGGGGTAGGCCTCAAGACAGTGGCTGTTGTCTCACTTGGTGGGGGGGGGGGAGGCAGCGTTCGCCCCACTGTCCCCCCCTCCACCTCTAACGGTTTTGGAGACCTACCTCCCCCCACCTTCACTCTCAAATCTCTCTGTTTTACAGAACAGGAAAATTTTGCTGTAATTCTCTCTACAGAGCAATCACAGACCTCTAATTAGTTTTAACTGACAGCATTTAACATAAGCTTTCATATGACACCCAACAAGTATATGTAAATTTGAAAGCTTCAGTTTCTAGAGTCCCTAGAGCGACTAGCCTATTCTAGAAACTAGGAAAACTAGCTGAGGAGATTCTACATCTCCTCACATATATATATTATATATATATATATATATATATATATATATATATATATATATATATATATATATATATATATATATATATATGCGGAAAATCCATAGAGAAAATGAAAGGAGGTAACGTTTCGACTTGTTAAAGCCTTTGTCAAACCAGACTGACAAGAGGAGAAGGGAAGGGGAGGATATATAGGCCGACACCTGGCCAACCCAACCTAGGGAAAGAAATAACCAGAGACAGGTAAAGCTTAGCTTGGAATGGTCAAAGAGGATTAAGCGGTCAGAGAAAAAGGATGAAAGATTAAAGAAAAGCCTCATGAACATGCAATAAATGAATATATAAATATAAAATTTTAATGTGACATTGTAAGCCTCTCTAACAGTTAGAGTTTTTTCTTAAACTGTTGTGCAATATTATAACTTAAAAATGGATCAAGTTTGTACATTCCAGTACTAACATTAAGAAGATTTGGACACTGACTGATTAGAGCAGACTCAATCAAATTCCGTTCCACGAAATCCCCACAATTGGTAATGCTTTTTGCACCATTCCAGTTAATATTGTGATCGCATAAATTCGTATGTAGATACAATGCATTAGACGTTTGGGCAGTTCTAATACTATAAGCATGTTGTGACAACCGCAATTGTAAGGACTTTCCTGTTTGTCCAAGGTACACAGAATCACAATCATTGCAGGGAATTGAATACACGCAACCTGCTGTATCAGGGGATTTTTTTATTAAATTGGATTTGATCGTACTATTAGTGACCACCAAATTTATATTAAGTTTCTTAAAAATCAAAGACAATTTTTCAAGTCCACTCGCATAAGGTACAACCAATGAGTTAATAATTTCTGGTTTCGCCTTAGGGATGTGATTATAAAACGTACGCTTGGCTTGTTCAAACGAGAAATCCAAAAACCTCTTAGGATATTGTAAACTCTTCCCAATTTCATATATTATAGCAATCTCTTCATCAAAAAACTCAGGGCTGCATACCCTCAAAGCTCGTAGAAACATTCCTGAAAATACTGCCTGTTTAGCTTTACTATGATGATTCGAATAAAAATGAACATACGACCCCACGTTGGTAGGTTTCCTATACACATTAAATTTGAACTTTCTAGTGACTCTATGAATCATAATGTCCAAAAACGGAAGCATACCATTCACCTCAGTCTCACAAGTGAATTTTATTGAAGGTACCAAAGAATTGAGTTCATTAAGAAAAACTATATGGTCTTTGTCACACGGCCATAAACACAAAATATCATCAACATACCTAAACCAAACTACATTAGCCGGGATAATACTGGATAAGATTTTTGTTTCGAAGAATTCCATATACAAATTACTTAAAACGAGGGAAAGAGGATTGCCCATCGCCATTCCAAATGTTTGTTTGAAAATTTTTCCATTAAAACTAAAATAATTGTCTTTTATACACAATTTGATAAGTTCTAATACTTTATTGGTCTACAAGCTCAAATTATATTTAGGCAGTTCCTCACATAGAAATTCTAACAGGTCATCAACGGGTACTTTAGTGAATAAAGAGGTCACATCGAAACTTATTAGTTTAAAATCAAAATTTAAATTCAGTGTGGATAGCTTATTAACTAAGTCCACATTGTTTGTCAAGTGTGAGTTGGAAATAGTACCAACTATAGGGGACAAAACCTTGACTAACCACTTAGAAAGTTTATAAGCCGCCGAACCAATTGAACTAATAATCGGCCTTGACGGATTATTTGGCTTATGAGTTTTTATAAGACCAAACGTTATGCATAAGACCAAAAACGTTATGCATAAGACCAAAAACTGTCCTCTGCTAAAGGACAGGAGGATGGCATGCAAGACACGGTGACATCAATGACATTATTAAGAGAAGCCTTACCACAGCCGGAGAGAGAGCCCCATTACCTAATGTCCCGCAACTCTGATCAGCCTGTCGGTCGCCCAGACAGAATCACGGTGAACCCCTGGAAGAATGGTAGACAGTTGGTGTGGGACTACACTTGCGTTTCAACTTTAGCCAATCCCTATGTTGACTTCAGTGCACACACACACAGATATATATTATATTGAGTGTACAGTGTGGGGTACTTTTCAGGAACACCGTAGCTGTGCCTATCAGTTTGGGGTACTGGTCAGGAACACCGTTGCTGCACCTAGCGGCTTGGGGTACTGGTCAGGAACACCGTAGCTGCGCCGAGCGACTTGGGGTACTGGTCAGGAGCACCGTAGCTTCGCCAAGCGGCTTGGGATACTGGGCAGGAACATCGTAACTGTGCCTAGCGGCTTGGGGTTCTGGGCAGGAACACTGTAGCTACGCCTAGCGGCTTGGGATACTGGTCAGGAGCACCGTAGATGCGCCTAGCTGCATGAGGTACTAATCAAGATCACCGTAGCTGCGCCTAGCTATTTGAGGTACTAATCAGGATCACCGTAGCTGCGCCTAGCTGCTTGGGGTACTGGGCAGGAACACCGTAGCTGCTTGGGGTACTGGGCAGGAACACCGTAGCTGCTTGGGGTACTGGGCAGGAACACCGTAGCTGCTTGGGTACTGGGCAGGAACACCTAGCTGCGCGTAGCGTCTTGGGGTACTGGGCAGGAACACCGTAGCTGTGCCTAGCTGCTTGGGGTACTGGGCAGGAACACCGTAGCTGTGCCTAGCTGCTTGGGGTACTGGGCAGGAACAACGTAGCTATGCCTAGCTGCTTGGGGTACTGGGCAGGAACACCGTAGCTATGCCTAGCTGCTTGGCGTACTGGGCAGGAACACCGGAGCTGTGCCTAGCTGCTTGGGGTACTGGGCAGGAACACCGGAGCTGTGCCTAGCTGCTTGGGGTACTGGGCAGGACACCGGAGCTGTGCCTAGCTGCTTGGGGTACTGGGCAGGAACACCGGAGCTGTGCCTAGCTGCTTGGGGTATTGGGCAGGAACACCGGAGCTGTGCCTAGCTGCTTGGGGTACTGGGCAGGAGCACTGCAGTCTAAACTAACATTTGAAGTACAGATTATTGATTAAACTCGTTCTCGCTAACATTTGGCTTGGCAAGATGGTGGAAAAACCTTATGTGTTAGGTTGCCACACTTGAATTGCTGCTGTTGCTAAGAACAGTTGCAGATCTGAGAGAGTGAACGGTGGCCACTTAACTCGCTGACATACAGTTAAGGTCGTGAGGAGACAAGTGTTGATCATTCACTACCACATATCCGCTGCCTGTATACATTCATTAATTCATTCTTTAAACCAAGATGCAGAAAACATTTACAAACATTTTCATCGTGTTCATTTATGCTTATTAATTGTTGTCCTTATCTTGAGAATGGAAAACGTTTTTACTTAAAACATGATGAGTTTATACAATAACTTTACATTGATTTATTACAAAGTGCTTACGACGCTGTAACCTTTTGCATTTGTGACGAAACCATGGTAAATCACTTAGCTACACACTTATACTTTATTTTGTGTTTGATCATCACCGTCGTCTAAGACTCCCACTTGTAGTGACCATGTAAGACCATGTAAGTAAGTGGACCATTATCTAGGGATTACTCGAGAATTGTCTAAATAATAATTAAAAACGTACAAGACTGTCAAGCTGTTCTCAATGTTTGTAGAGAAGTTATTTAATATGTGATGCATCACAAGACCATGTTGTATTGAGTATACAGTGTGCATGTACTCTCTGAGTGTACTGTACTGTATGTACTGTACTGCATGAACTATCCTGAGTGTATAGTGCGCATGTATTAATGTACTCTCCCACCGGTGAACGTACACATTTTGCCACATTTACAAAACTGACTATTTGAATATTAAATCAAAAACTGGGAGTTATTCACTTTTAGACCTTATTTTTAAACACTTAATTTATTTGTTGAAAATATCATAGCAAACTCCCC